>JAQGCC010002068.1:0-20026 GCA_034698905.1 Xestoiulus laeticollis | reverse complement strand
CATGTTTTGTTGGAACAGAACTCCCCCCCCCATAAGATTTTTAAACCTCCGAACAGCAGCCACCTCCGAAGGGCGGCTACTTTTTCACGGTCCCATAGATGACCGCTGTTCGGAGGTTTCACTGTATTGCAATTAGGACATATAGTCCAAAACCCAATCAAATTGGCTGTAAAAGCTGGTCCAAACTCAGAACAGTGGCTTAGTTTCTTTACCCTATTGGAACCAGTATTACATGACCTAATATCATACTGGACCCTATGGGAAAAAGCACATGGTCCAGTATGATACTGTGTTATGGAATACTGGTCCCAGTATTTTTTTCCAATAAGACATTTCGTCCCAAGCACCCCCCTCCCACCCCCAAAAAAAAATCCATAAGAGTTTGTACAAACGCAAGACAATGTCTTATGACATGTAGCATCAAGCTCAATAAAATGACTGTAAGAGCTGGATCAAACGCAGGGCAGTGCCTTAGGACACCAAACAACTGTTTATCCGGGAACAACGCAGTTGACTACCGATTAACCGCAATCCAGTTTAATATTGATCCTACCTGAGGTACTCCTGAAGACAGTCGTCGCAGAAACGGTGTCCACATGTGGTGATCTTCACCGGTTGGTTCATGGGCAGCAGACACAAGGGACACACCAGCTTCTTCTTCACCGTGTCCCGAAACTCGTGAGCGAATCCTGGCATTTTTTCAGGCGGAGATCCCTACAACAGAAACGGACGTGGTCAGCGTTATACATGTACATGTAGCTCCGGACAGTCCATGGATTCCCGCGGTGGATAAGACGGATATATATCGATGGAAAATTTTTCGTTAGCTACTCTCGCCGATGACCCATGCTTTCGCAATGCGAAGCGGACGAGACACGCCAAAAAACGGGTTTTAGCGGTGCGAAAACGAGATGTGGGGAGAGGTAAAATATAATAAAAGGTGGGTGCGCATGCGCATCAGGGACCCAGCTGAGCCTGGGAAAGCCAATGTCACTGACACACCCTGCAGGCTGGTATTTAATTGAAGGCAGGGAGAGAAAGCACGTGGGAGACGCTTCCGGTTGAGGGGGGAGGAGGTGCCAAGGGACCGGTCTCCGGGGAGGCCATTCTGGAAAAAAGCAACCATCAGCAGCAAAGGTGGTAATGGCGAGCGCCGCCAGGGGTCAGACATCGACAAAAAATAACTTTAAAAGCGATGCTTTTATTTTCCCCTCCCCCCCCACCCCCCTATGATAAGAACGTGCAGCTTCCTCGAGCCAAAACCAGCACGATTTGCCATCCCCTATACTGTATAAACATTTGATGTGCAGATACATGTATATCACCGAAATGTACTATCCCCATTTACACTTTACAATAATTAAACTTGGGAAAGTGACCACCACCACTTTTCTGTGTTAGTGACATGCACCTGTCTATTGTGTACCTGTAATGCCTGATCCCCATTGGACGGAATCATTTTCTGGCAGCAGAAAAAGTTGGCTGTGTTTCCACTTCTATCTCAGCAGTGCCCTCTGCTGAGCAGCCAGTTTTCAATTGAAGTACGCATGCGCGCAACGAGCATAGCGCTGCTTTCCGTCCAGTGGGAGTCCGGCATAACAGTGGCCTGAACACATTAAGCGTTTCAGTGCATTTTTTCGATGATTATATAAGTTCATTGAAAATTTACAGAGACCTTTGCTTGTAGGATAAAATTGAGCTTATACATGTATATTAAAGCAGCAAAACCTTTTGAATTATAATGCCAGGTCAAAAGTTTCAAATGGCCAAATTCCTCTGTTGCAGTACTTTTGATGATCACAGCATTGAGTTCCCGTTTACATGTATATACAATAGGTCAGGCAGGTGGCACCATCTGGGTTAGAATAAGGAGACATAACCATCCTCAATCAAAAGCACTAGCGGAAATATATACAGCATGCACATGTATACAATTGTACACTGTACCTTACTACTTTTGTTATTGATTAAAATGATTTTGTTACCTATGCAATTGTATACAGTCAACAAGGAGGAGGAGAAAAAGGTTTACCTTCATACAACAAAAAAACATAACTTATTGATACATTCTCAACAAAAAAAATGCAGAAAGTGGCGTTTTACGTTTATAAACGCTATATAGAACTGACCGTAATCCATTTTAAAACAAGATATCTTGGGCGGAAAAAACAACAACAGGTTATCTTAAATGAATGATATTTCTTAAAGTTAAGATTCGGCGAGTCAATTAACAATTCTGAATCAATTCAATTCAATTCCTTACCCTGCAGTCAGCATATTAGAATGCCACGTGGCAGGGGGCAAAGTGCCAGATTTTTTAAGGTGAACTATACGGTCGTGGCCGATTTTTGGGGAACTTTCCCAGCATTCGCCTGTGCCTATATGGGCGATTAATGGAGGTTGTGGGAAACCACGAAAAACCACAACCAGGATAGCCGACCGGGGTTCGAACCCGGGTCTCCCGAGTTCAAGGAGCTAAGCATAACCACTAAGCCAAAATAAAGAAAGTTCACTAGTGAGCCCAATGGTGCAGTGATCAGAAAACAATAACCGGACAAGGATTTCGTCCTACTATAAGAATCAAGGCTACGAGCTTCTTAACCAGGAATTAATTTTTAATTTCAATTTGCATTCGGAGAAACAAGGATATCAATCAGTAAGCCTATAAAGAAACTTCCTTCCTCGATGGCTAAATTCTATAGTTATACTGAATAATAATACGCCCTTGCATGCGAATTAAATGTGAAATTAATTGCTGAATTACCAAGAAGTCGCTGTCTTAGAAAACTTAAACAAGTGAAGAAACATATTACTGTGGGGTCATATATGGTGTCTCGACTGTAACTTCCTCGATGCAGACATAACGATGCATATACCAATGAACATGCTGATTAGCATTTGCTTAATCCAGCAATTACTTATAATTTATAAAGCACATTATTCGCCTTATACAATTTAGAGCATATATAGGCCTCAAAAATTTCAAAGTAACGTGAAAACGAAAATGGAAATTTGCATGGATGACTAAATTGTTATTGTATGCCAATTTCGCATTACAGCACAAGTGGCACTCGTTTAAACAACAACATCACGTGATCACAAGGACATTTTGCTAGAAAAGTTGCATCCTGTTCTGCAATGTGAGTTCGGGTCGATAAGGATCCCCCGCCCTTATCACTATCATTACAAACATTTTAAGAAATATTAAACGTCCACATGATAACCATTGGAGGCGAATGCAGGGTACCCAAATACTGTATACATGTGAGGAATTGGGAAAAAAACTGTTGTAATTAAACTTTTAAAAAGATTTTAAAGAAATGACACATGACACGTGCTGAAAGGATCAAGAATTTAAAAGGGAGGTTGCCCACCAAGATGGTGAGCATGTGGTGTTATGGCGACTTATTGTGGCATATTGCGTGTTGAACGAGGTGAGTACATGCAAATTAATAGTACTCTTATATTAATAGTACGTTAGCCTCTTATAATTTGCCATTATGCTGGAAAGTCGCCATATCACTACATGCTCACCATCTTGGTGGGTATACAATGCAATGTGATGCTCACCCTACCTAAGGCGTGCAGGGTGTCCGCCAAGATGACAAGACGACATTACAACGTGCCATATGCCATAAAGTCCCCATATTTCGTTTTATACTCCAACCGATAAAGTTTTAGAAACCTTATACGAAATAACACTAATAAACCTCATGTTTTTGAAATTAACGTATTAACAACACCACACGGCAAATGGAGAGAATATGCTTGTATAGATGAAACAAATAAAAAAACCACCCCCGAATTAAAGTATTGTCATAGTTTTAAATATCCTATTTTCCAGAAATGCTGTATATGATTCATAAAGCGAATATCATAGACAAAATTTACACAAAATGCCGCTGGCCAAATAACGTGTCCTCCCGTTTCTTGTGAGACGTTGAAATAATGTACACGTAATTTTCCATAAACTTGTTCCCTGCAACTGCGAAATAATCTATAACCCAATAGCTTCGAGTCGAAACCCCTAAAAAGTTGTTTCCAGTAAACTGCATTTGTATATAACTTGCCATAACGTTAGCAAAACCAACCTGATGGTTAGCAAACAGCACGAACTTGAGAGCGATGCGGGGAAGCTTTTTCATCATACATGTACATGTACATTGTATATACAGTATTACTATTGAAAATGTTTGGTAATCCAAACATTTTCTATAGTTGCACTTTAAAAAAAAAACCTGTTTGAGTCACCGAATAACATAACGAGAGACACTCCCATCGCTGTCAAAGCTGTCCTTGAAAGGTGGTGAAAAACAGCTGGAGAAAAAAGCCACTTGTTTCTATATGCCTTGACACCTAAACAAATCATACGTTGAGGACGGGAAAAAATCAAAATGGCCGCGTTCTTACGTTACAGTTAGCATGCATGTGACGTCATTAGAGGGATTGGGCACGCCTCCCTTAATGCCCCGTCAACTGATTTACCTTAACGAGAACGCATTGGAAAAACATACAGTGCTGTCAATGTGGTTAGCATTAAGGGAGCATTAAGGGAGGCGTGCTCAATCCCTCTATTTACCATAGATCTGGTGAATTAGAACCCCCTGGTAATACACAGTTTGTGTTTCTATTCATGTTGTATATGGCCACACGTAGTCAAACAAAATTTCACCTATACAGTGTAATCTGACGTAACCTGGCCTAACCAAACCCAAATTGCGTGCGAAATCAGAGTGTGCGGAGTTTTCCTCGTGCGTATCCGATGGTGGTTAGCTATTAGCCCACGAAGATGGTGAGCATGTGGTGATATGGCGACTTCGTGCATACGGCACTTTGCACGAGGCGATCATATTATAAGTTCGAATGTACTCGCCTCGTGCACATGTCTTACGCTGCAAAGTCGCCATATCACCACACGCTCACCATCTTGGTAAGCATCCTTCTTAGGACAAATGTCAACCAAAGTACATGTATCCTATACAGACTCATTTTAGAATTACCTACAGAATGTTAATTATCAAAAAGCTTCTCTATGTAGCATGTTATGGAGATTTTCGCGCAAGCGTAATGTCGAGACCTTGTTCAAGATGGCATCCCACCTGTGTATTTACTTACAATGGGGTAATATAGGACAGAAAGGCGTGGGGTTTACATTTGGACGTAACAGTACTTGTTAGCGCCTAAAACGGTGGATTTTCCAAACAAATGCGAGGCCATGATATTTGTTTCGCGAATTTTGTCATGGTTCCCACATTGTGCAGCTGGCAGACCCACGGAAAACATGGCAGCGATAGTTTTTCGACAACTACGATGTCACCATAACGCCAACTGTTCAAATATCACTTGTGCATGCAACGGGAGAAACATTTCCTACCACACTTGTCGAACACTTGCGTTTCCAACACTTGCGTTTCCAGTATTGCAAGCTCGTGTTATATGCAACGAATTAATGCATGCTCAAAATGGCGCCCAAAAAACAGTGTAGATTAAGGGAATGCCAAGCCCACGTCTAACCCCCATACCTTCCAAATTAATTTTTCGAAAATAAGATTGGTCAGTGTAGGCTAATTATATAAAAAAGGAGATGAAGTTGGATCTATAGTAATTTGCATGTGTTCGCCTCGTGCCACATGCCATACACAACCGAGTCGCCATAACGCCACACGCTCACCAACTGAGTGTGAACCTTGCCAAAGGCAGTTTGTTCATCAAGATGGTGAGCATGCTGTGATATGGCGATCCTGCAGCTCAAGGCACGTTGCGCGAGACGATCATGCTCGCCTCGTACAACATGCCATAGGCTGCAAAGCTGCCACAACACCACATGCTCACCATCCAAGGCATAGGGCTCACCAAGATAACGAGTATGTGGATCACGATATGGCAACTTTCCAGCCTAAGGCACATTGTATGAGACGAGCCTATTAATTTGCATGTACTCGCCTTGTTACAAAATGCCATGATATCACCACATGCTCGCCATCTTGGTGGGCACCTACGTCATCCATGTTACCTGGGATTCTGTTACGCGATATCTGAAAACGGGGCTCTTAATAGTCATAACTCAATCTCACACTTAGCAAATGACATTGCACATCGTTAATGAGTCTTTGACGTAGATTTTCATCTGATCGGCTCCCCCCTCCCGAGCGGCCGAGGCCCCACCCCCGCGCCGTCCAGATAACGTTGCCAGGACAGATCCAAGGTCGAGCTCGCCTTCCAGCTCTATTATTAGCTCGCTATAGCCTCACTTTTCGATCGGCCCCCGGTCCAATATCAATAACGTTGTGTATATACCTGCGAACGCAAACAGAAAACGAACGGCGTATCTAAATTCAACACCGGTGTTCGGGTTGGAGTCCATCTGTGGGTTCCGCGTGACGTCACCCATAAACAACGTCCCTTTTCGCAGCTCGGTCTACATCGCCCTCGCAAACACATTCTTTTAATCTCGAATCAATTGATATTCGACTCGTGGGCCTGGGGAGGGGAAAAAAAACCACGTTTTTGACCATCGTTCTAGAGCCGCCGGGGGCGCCACCGTCGTCGGACTTCTAGGGGGCGCGAAGTGGCGGAATTACGATTCCACATTCATGAATTGCTTAGGTAAGTGATGCTCTATAATGTTTCTCTCTCTCTCTCCCGGATCACCCCATATCATTCTCCGGGGATGAGGCTTAAGCCTCAAAGTGCTCGCTCACGTGTGTGGCGCGCCTCGTTGCACGTGGCCGGTTGCGCCAACTTAATGGCCGATTTAGAATACAACTTTGGGAATTATTCACCGGTAGATTTTAAAATCACAATATAGATTTAAAAAGAGTTTAAAAAAGCTGGGAGGGATTCTAGTTTAATTTAACAACCAAACCTCCGGTTTCTGGGGGAGGGGCTCTAACCTAGCTAACATATAGCCCTTACTCTTCCATATTCTGGTTGTTGAAGTAAACTAGAACTTAGTCAAAAGCTGTCGACTCAAATTAATTTGAACTGTTTTGTATAGTTTCAACAATTTTACGTAAAAGAACGGCCGTTATGAAAACTGAAGCCCATACTTGTTTCACCATAGTTGGGATTCCCATTTTATAACTGTAATCGGCGATAGTGAATCGCGTGTGTGGTAATAACGTCTACGTAATAATAAGGTTTATATATATAATATAGTTTTTAATAAAGTCACTAAGTGGCGAGTTCCCCATCGCACGTGACCGGTAATTAGTGATAACAAGGGGCGATTGTCAAAAGTATTTTTATATTAAAGTTGAAGTCCAAAGGAATCATAGATTTAATCACGGGAATCAATTTTAAGGGACCGTTATCTAAATGGATACTACGAACCGGAAGCTATCGTTTACGCGGGCTGGGCGCGTACCTATTCGAGGGAGCGTCTTGCCGTTCTTGAACGGCTCCGCTTTTTAGCCTCTACAAAGCGCGTTGAGGAGCGTTTGGATAGCGCTCCACCTCATGCCACGTCTTCCATTAATCCTCGCGACCCACACGTGTTACATTATTATTCGACAAATACAGCATTTTTAAGATAAAAAATAACTAATCAATTAATGTCGCAATAATAACAACAGATTGGGACGAACGGAGAACCGATGCGTAGGCTTGGTTATCCGTAGCAGATTGCACAAAGCATAACGGTTATCTTGAGATCCCAACATTTTGAATTTTTGCATTTTCAACCATGAACATAAAACATCGTTTACTTGCCGTAGTTTTCTCTAAAAAAAATATGTTATCATTTTTTAAACACGTGTGGCCAAAGTAATTCAACGTTATGGGGATTTTTTTTAAAAAAAAATAAAATGCTGCGTTTATTTTAGAGGGATTACTTTCGATATTTTAATCACTGCAAGACTAGGATATATTCCTGTTATCTTCTCGTGAAGGCAATTTTACAATGACATTTTCAATTTGGAACTCTGCAGGCCATACTTAATTATATAGAGTAGAATAAACCGTAAACCATGTTTCTGGTGCATCTCCCGTTATTTTATCAAAGTTGAGACACTTTTTACCTTTAAGAGGGTTGCATACCAGAATAAGCCTTTTTTTCGAAATTATTTTTTTATTTAATTTTGGAAACTGATAGAAACAAATGAAATATAGTAGGGCCTAGCATGGAAATATGTCCGTAAAGTTTATAATTGTAGAGGGTCTGGTAACAAATAATAGAATATTTATGCTAGGTCCTACTATATTTCATTTGTTCCTATCAGTTTCCAAAATTTAGTAAAAAAATAATTTCGAAAAAAAAGGCTTATTCTGGTATGCAACCCTCTTAACTTTATTTATTAAAACAACGGCACGATTAAATTGCGTTTTTATTGCACTGGCGGCAATATCAGAGTTATCAGGACGAATTGTCTTAAAATCGAACTGTACTGCAAATTAGATTAAGTGCAGAGAGAAGACAATTAAACATTAAACAACAACACAAGTCCTAAATTGTTATAAAGTCATAAAATACATATGTAGAATGAAACTGTGCTCGAGACCCAATTAACCGAAAGCAGCATTGTGAACCACAGGTGGCAGCATGGCGATGAGAACTTTCGCCCTTGATAATCTGATCATTAGTCATCGAACGAAACAAATTATTGTGAAAGCCATTCTGATGCAATGTCAATAGAACTGTACCGCAGACAAAAAAGTCTGGACAGGGTTGAAAACCAAATTATACTACGTACAATCGTGCATGCAGTACCGAATCCAAAGTTAGTATGGTTCCATGTCTCCCCCGTAAATGAAAAACAAAACTTTTAATCTACACAAAACTAAAATTATAATCAAGTACATGTACAGAATTATCAAGGCACATAAGGGTATACCAGCCAATAAGAATTGCGTGTGAAATCGGAAGCAAATAGGCGCGGCTAAGTTGGGAATGCAATTTTAAATACATGTACTATAAGCACGTCATCAGAGGTGCTAAACTGGTTCCCTAGAAGATTTTGATGTTTTATTTTTTCCCTTTGAACTAGCTGTAGGCCTACATTTAAAATAAAATTTTCATTTTCATAGACATGAAGTCGCCAACAAGAACACCTCTACAGTCCAGGATCCAGAAATTGGCTAGAAAGATTCAGAGGTAGCAAGATGGCTTTACTGGCACATCCCTGCAGAATCAGACAGAGACCGGAGCAGCCTCGAGACATCAACATGCATTATTACATGCCCACTCATCCAATGGGGGGTCCGAGAACTCCTTCACCACCACCACTGCCATCAACGTCACCACCAGCGCCACCGCCACTGCCACCAACACCACCTCCACCGCCACCCCTGCCAACATCGTCACCGCCACCTTCCCCGGCTCCATCAGACAGTCCACCAATTCCTCATCACAAGTTCCACGACTCTACGGGCTCTTACAATGCCCCGTGCACTGGTAATAAGGATCCACGCTCTAAGACGCTGAAGAGATACTACGAAGACAAGCTTGTCAACTGGCAAAGAGTGCCGTGGCGTTATCAAGAAACTCGCCATCACAGCTACGAATCCAAAGACCAACAGGGTCATCACGATCACAGGTCATATCCTTACTATCATCGACCTGGTTTGGGATATCGTCAGAAGAGGATGCTCTCTCGCAATGATTCCTACTGGAATAGTTATGATCTAGAAGGGCATGAGGTCAACACCAATAGTGGATCAAAGATACAAAAGCCATTAACACCCTGGTCAGTTAACGAGAACAATAAGCCACACCAAAGTGTCGTTGACCAAAAGGACAGTCGAGCCAAGGAATTTCCCTGGAGTCATGACCGAAAGAAAACTTTTACAGATCGGGGACATCACAAAGTCATAGAGAGGTCCAGTAGCTGGCATGATACCAGGGGCCAACTTCCCAGAGGTGCCTGCAGTAACACCAACTCGAAAGGGGAACATTTCAACGATGCTATGGAGATTTATCAAACTACTCAGCTTCCTCTAGAATGGAAAAAAGATGACGAAGAAAGTGCAACAGCAGTCCCCAGAAGATTAGCGAGAAGCGATTGGAGGCACAGTTCAAAAGTGGACAAAGAGAAACATGACAATGAGGACAAGTATGCAAAGAGATGTCCATCGAACGTAATCAATGATGAAGGTGAAGATAGTGACTACAACGTCCAAGACATGGAAGTGACGCACAGCGATGACGAAGGCTCCGATCAAATCGTGGTGCACAGATTTAGCGAATCAATCAACGATGGCATAAAATCAGCGAGCAACCCGGCACATGGAGCGATCCAAACACAGGAAAATTGCACACAGAACAACAGAGAGAGCTACAATTGGCAAAGGAATTATGTGCAACATCATCAAGAAGACGTTTCAGTTAATGGACCTGGCAGCCTTGAAGTTACGCCAGGACGACATCGACATAAGTACAAACCAGTTAGTGATAAGTGGGAAAGCAAAGATAATGACCAGCATAATCGTTATATTAATGATAGCAAACGAGATACTTGTGCTGGAATAAATGACACAAAAGTTTCTAGACTGCAGGAAAAGAAGTTGCTATCAGGAGATGATCTTCAAACAGAAGCTGCGATACGATTTTCAAAAATAACAAAGGATCATCGCTTAAAAGTCAATGACAAAGTCGAGTCCAAAGGATGCAGTATAAGGACTGAAAATCGTGGAATATGGCCAAAGTCCTGCGAAAGTTACAAAACTGCCAAGCAGCCAACTCGATTGGCCAGCATAGCCAGGAAGAAATCCACATCGGAGAAATACAAGTGCAAGGAAGAAGAGAGTGCACATTGCGGACGTGTCAAATGGCCATCATCAACTGGTGTCATGGAAGTGAGCTGTGACACTTCAAAGTCAGCAATGACTTCTGAAAGGGCATGTAGCCCTAAAAGCACAACAGCAAGAGCGTCATCAGCCGAAAGTAAGGCCTTCAATGAAACGTTCCAAATGACGAGCACCACTCAAAATCAACAACTCAAAGGCAAAACTGGTTCTGCCAACTCATCAATGCCTGTTAAGCCAAACAGAGAAAAAGAAGAAGTAGAAAAATATGGCAAAAATGGAGACGATGAGAAAAATAATCGTCCTGTTTTGCAATCTGCTACACAGAAATGTACCAAACAGGAAGAGGAACCAAAACTTTATATCAGAAACGAGGAGAAGTCTGGAGTCTACAAAATAATGTCGCCCAAGATGACCGGCAACAGCTCATCTCTGAAAGATCTTAAAGATGGATTGGTTACTCAAGCAAAGGTTCCAGAGGAATCGTTGGAGCATCCCGAGCATGCATTACAAGCGAAAAACCATGTGGAAATGAACAAGGATGCCGATCACCAGTACCTTAACAAAGATGATGATACGATGAGCCTCGAAGAAGGCGAAATCCGGGAAGATTCCGACAGTGGATGCAACTTGGACCTGATGGAAATAATTCAGAAATCTACAAAGGAGCAACAATCAGAAAAAGTTGACACTAACCTCACTGAAACAGAAAAGGCAATAGAACACGGAGATGCTTTGGAAGCAAGCGTTTTAATGCCGCACTCGAAGCCCCTCGATTCACTTTCCTTTGCTATTTCCGAGTGTGGCATTGATAGCGACAACACAGGCATGGTGCCAGAAGAGAGTGACACGTGTTGGGAATCGGATAGTGTGTTTGTGGAAGATCAAACGTGCAGTTCAAATGTTGATGTCGACGAAAGTAGTGAAGAAGAAAGACTTAAAGCAGCGCTGCTTGAAAAAGCTCTCGAGACGAACCATTCCGTCAACTCTTTCACAATACCCCAGCCAGTTGTAGCTCGACTAAAACAAGTACATGTATTATGCACAAATCAGATGCAAAATGATGTGCCGACATCTTCATTGTCAACCAATGTGCATTTGGCTGTAGTCCACTTGACTAATGATGACCAAAAAGTAAACAAGCAATTGACCGATTCCTTTAAAGAATTGGTAAAAAATGACGATGGACAACCATCGGATACCAATAATACAGAAACCGGATCGTCATCGAGCTTTCAAAGTGATTATTCAGACACAAATGACAATGACTTTGTGAAAAGCAGTACATACAATTCCAACAAGCACTCCGAAGTGAAAGTTCCCAGACAAATTTCTGAAATGCCTACAGATAAAGAAGTAACATTTCACGTTGAAGATTGCGAGTTAGAGCCTTCTAGTGCAGAAATTTTAAATGAATTTCTGAAATTCGTCGATACAGAAGCGGCAAGCGATGATGAAATCAAGCACAAGCAAGCAATAAATGAAGATGCCGCAGCTATCAACACCAAATTTGAATTTACAATTAACTCTATAGACACATGTAATGTAGTTTCATGTTCATCCGTGGACACTGAAAGCCAGGAATGCAGTGCAAAGGACGACAACAGCGAATCTTACATGGATTGCAGTATGAAGAAGAACAGGAAGAGAGCATCATCTAAATTCCAAACTGACGACTTTGAATACCAGACAATCATTAAACCCAAACATCCACGAACAAAACAATATCAGCTGAGGTCGAAAGCAAAAAAGCCAACCATCACGGTTTACGGTTTGAGAAGTAAGCAACGCTATAATGCCTGTGAGAAAATTGAAGAGAATCCTAAGACACTTTGCATAGCCGATGAAGACACTGGTACCCTAAATGAAACAAGCACCAACGCTTCACTTGATTCGAGAGATGTAACACCATCAGCGGTGATCAAAACTTGGTGGAATTCTCAGCATAAATCAGAATTCAATAATCCAGTTCCTTTGGAGTATAGGAAAGGAAGAAAAGATTTGGAAAAGAAGCAAGAAGAAAACTGTAATATGGTGGATACAAGCAATATTGCAAGAGCGCCTCCGATTATCATAGCAACAGTGACACCAGAGTCAGAAAAAGAGATTAAAAAAGCAGTGATTAATGTAGATATTACTGCAACATCAGCAAAGCCGATAAACCCAGATGACCCAACAACAAGGGTTCTGCCAAGTATCTCCGAAGAAGTGTTAAAGAACAAAGATAAACTACAGAAGCAGCCAAAGATGTCTGAGATACAGAAAGTAACGAGTGACCCAAAGACCACAGAAGAAGTTCAAGGCATCGTTAGTACAGCAACGTCAAAACCAAAGCCCTCGGAATGCGTACATGTGACTATTGACGCATCAACCACACAGCCAAATACGTCAGCAGTGCAGACGACTGCAGGCATGACAACAGAGCAGTCATCAAACCCATCATGTCAGACAACCAGTTGCTCATTAAAAACATTGCTGGAGTTTCCTACAGAAGTAAGTCAGGCGGTCATTAGCTCAACAAAAATGCTTCCAATGATTCCATATACCGTGCTGTTGTCCACCACAGCAAGAACCCCACCACCAATGATTACAGAAAACGTGCTGTTGTCCACAGCATCAAAACCCCCACAACCAATGATTCCAATGATCAGTGACTCAAGAATGACACAGCTGAAGATTCCAGAAACAACCCATACGACCTATAGCGTGACAACAACACAGTCAAAAATCTCAGAAGCAGCACCAATGGTCACTGACAAGGGGAAAACGCTTCCAATAGCACGGCCAATGATACAAGCTTACCAAATGAACTGTTACTCAACAGCATCCTTGCAGAAGATTTCAGAAACAACCCAGATGGGAACTAACACAACAACAGCATTATCAAAGCTCCCCGAAGCAATACAGACGGTCGTTAGCATGACAAACCTGCAACCCATTATCCCAAAATTGTCGATCGCCACAACAGTAGCACATCCAATGATCAAATCTTGGCAGGTAATCAGCGGCTCAAGCACAGCACTTCCAACAACTCTGTCAAAAATCCCAGCAACAGCACCGATGGAACCAAAGTTCCAAGAAAGCATGCAGTTGGCCAATGATTCAACAACACAGCCAAGACAGATGATGGAGTTGCCGAAAACCTCAGAAACAATTCAGCTGAGCATTAACGCCGCAAAATCACAACCAAACACCCCAGAAGCAATGCAGAGAGCCACTGCAGCGGCACAAATGCATCAACATTTTTTAGAAGTCAAGCAGTTGATCACTGGTGCAACATCAGCACAAACAGCTTGGCAGAATATCAGTAACTCAACAACAATGCCATTGAAGATACCAGAAGAAGTAGAGATTAGTGTAACAACAGTGCAGCCAAAACTCACAGAATCAGCAAACTGTTTTGGTGGCACAACTGTAACCACCAATAAAACCAGGTAAGAAATGTAATTTTGAAAAATGCGTGCAATTGACAAGCCATTCCGATTTTGCTAAAATTAATTCTTTTTGCATAACCGCTTTTTTATGTTTCAGACATGTGGACAGCTCTACTTTTCCTCGTCCCTCATGCAACGAATCCCCTGCCAAAAAGCAAGCTACCAATGAGCAAATGTCCATAAACCCGTCTGCAGATTTCGCTGCAGTTGAAGAAAACGTTAGAAAACCTCAATCCAGAAGTGAAATAGCAAAAGTCCCACCGGCCAATGTATCAGTTGTACGAGAAGAGACACTCCGAAACAGTGAGCAAGCTCCTGCAGGTCCTAAATGGATAAACACCAGCACAGAAGCCTCTCCAATAAAGCCGCAGCAATTAAAGCAAGAGTCGGACGACGAAATATTTTTTTTAAAAGAGTGTCCTGGTAATTCTCGCATTACAAACATCAATCGGGGTGTGCAACAACAAGCACCAAAGGACATTGCTGTACAGTGTCCAAATATGCCATGCCGACCTAGCATGACATCGCCAGTTCTGGTACCGCAGAGAAACCAGCAGTACATTGCCGTTGCACCCCCATGCAATTACCAGAAGTCAGTGTCGAGTAATGCAAGACTAGTCATGCGGCAGCCTACCAACGAATACCCGTGCCCCAACGTTAGACTGCTTCGTCCATTAGCCAAGACACACATTCCGACCGCTCCCCCGCCACTTATGCCCATTTCCACACTACCCAAACGGCTAATGGTTCTCCGGCCACGTTCTAACGAGCCACCGCCTTCCACCGTTTCAGGTTTCAAAAATACAATGACAGGGCCTCTGCAATTAACCGTGACCTCTGTCCAGTGCCCACCTTCCGTAATAACGTGCAATGCAAATGCAGTTAGATATAATTCAGCGATCACTGCCTACCGTTTGCAGCAAAACAATCCTAGAGCTTGTGAGCTACTGACGAATTGTTACAGGCCATCCATAGCCGTGACTCCACAGGTGGTGGCAAACTCGTTTTATCATCCAACCATGGAGGTTGGTCGAAGCAATGGCAATAGCGATCCGGTCTTTACTACTATGAGTGCGATTCAAACGCTGCGAAATGAGAACATGTGGTTTCCGAGTGCAGAAATTCAACAGCAATCCCTGGAAAGAGTTACAGCCACGGATACCAATAAGGGCACTGCAGAAAAATGCAGCACGTCGACGATCGTCGAGTCAAATGTTGCGACCTTAACCACACGGAGAACGTCACCAGTGGAATGCCAAGCCACAGGAAAGTGCGCAATGGGAAGTGACAATGAGAAACAACCCATCAAAACGTGTGAAATACCTACGAGCACACCATTGGATTTAACATCAAAGGGTATGTTATCACTAATACCTCCTGTGTATTGAAATTTAAAATTATATGTATATTTACCAACAAATCCAGCCTCAAATACTCTTTTATGAATTTTCAGCTAAAAATACCGCTATTCTGTGTCAGCTTTTGAAGACCAACGTCTCTGTGCCTCAGCATCAGCAACCGTCTGCTGACCGGATCTCCCCCAACTCCAGCAATGACAAGTTACCGTGGAATGTCAGCCAATCTCAGGTTAAAACTCGAGAGTCCCACGCCCCAGCTGTGGCCGCATGGCGCAACCAAACTCAGCCACCGTTGACCCCCGCTTCAGCTTGTGATTACACAAAATACTTCGACATGAGTCACTTGACCGGGTCTGTGTCCAGCGCCCGTTCGCCACTTTGGCATCAGCCTCCGCAAGTCATAACCCAGACTCCACCAAGTTTGGTCAGAGACATCCCCGAAGACTTGCGCGCAAAACAGCAACAAAACATGAAAAACGACGAAACGGAAGAATGCCGGACTTCCCGCCTGCGTGAGTTGCTCAGGAACAGTGACAGTGCTGCTAGACAGCAGGCCATGCTCCAACACGAGGTGGAAATCCGCAGCCGATCTAAATCTTTGGCCCATGCTGGTTCCGGATCCAGGCCATTGGCAATCGACCTCCGGAGAGCCTCCGAGCCGCTACGACTCACCAATCCGTCTCCGATTCTTTACGAAAGCAATCACGTCAGGCAAGAACCGCTGCCACAATTCGTGTTTCATCATTCCGGACAGGCGGGGCAGCAGCAGTCTGATGTTAGGCTGGAGATTGCCAGGTACGACTCGACATGGAAAGCTCCAGCATGTAGCCCGTTCGGATTCAGAGGCCAGCCCGCCGAATTCCAACATCAACGATTGAGTCTGTCCGAACCTCTCGAAGGCGAAAATAGCAGCCGTCGCTATGGTGAAAAGAACTTTCTGGACCATAGCTTTTTCATCATGCCATCCGCAACGGATGTTTCCCGGCCCAGCTGCGGTGCAAATGGAGCCAGAGGCGTGGTGTACCCCACGCCCATTCGGCTGATAACCTCGGGGGTGCCCAGCAGTGAAATAGATACATCCGAAAATGCCGTCCGCTTGACCTACAACCAGGTCCAATACCAACAAGTGCTGCAAATGCCTGGTCATCTGGGATTCCCCATCGGGCAGGCAAGCGGACACAAAGTGCTAAGGCCTGTGCCGCCTCTCACCCAAATCCGGAATGGAGCCCCCGTGGAACCCAAGGAGACACCGCAGACCCCGAATTTCCACGATTCCATGCATACCCAACCCCATCAAGTCTCGCCCATCACAAAATCGGCGCCACCTCACACCGGCATAACGACTGGAATCCCCCATCGCAATCTCCATCCAGAAGTGCAGCACAATGGGAGTAAATCAAATACGACTGGTTACAGAGGATCGATTCTTGCAATGCCGAGCAAGCCGGTTCCAATGCGTATCTCATCTGGACAACCTCAGTACAGCGGTGTGCAAGCAAACGATTTGCCAATGCAAATATCGCCAGATTATTTCAAACACTGCAAGAACGTTAAGTCGCAGACATATCCCACCCAATATAGAAATACGAACACAGACGCGAGCAGGCTGTCCACTGCTACCAACACTTCTGCCGACTCGCAAGCAAAATTGAATTCAAATAAGCCTAGCCTACCTGAATTAACATCTGTGCGGGCTCAAATATGGCATCCGTTTCTCACTCCCCTGTGAACTACGAGTTAAACGAACAGGTTCATACATCGGTTTTAATGGTCGACCAGGATCCCAGCAACTGGAAGAGCAATAGGAGGGATGCCTTTAGCTACTTACGGCTGTGATAATCCTTGTACAATAACTAGGCAAAATGTTCACAAACTATGTGATAATACACGCCAAAATTAGGATATAATGCCGTAGAAGCGGCGATTCCTTGAACAAACAGTTAGAATTTATTTGTTTAGTTTTTTTAACTCTCAATTGTTTTAAGTTTTAATACTTGAAAATTAATATTAAATTGTTATGCAAAATGTATTTTTTGTTTGTTTAAATAATCTATACGCAAAACATTTTAGGGTTCATTTAGTGAAAGCATAGATAATTATACTTTAAATATAATAAATTATCACTTTATAACAAAGACCAGTTATGAGGAGGTGCATTATAAATATGAAGGAAATTTGCGAAGGAAAAAAAGACTGCTGAAACTTGAAAATTATGTGAAAAGACTCTTATTCGCTCCCATCATTATTTACTAAATATTAGGGCTGTACCGAATAGGCTATGTTATAGTGCTGTTATGTTAATAAGTCACTTCAGACCACTCGCTATAGCAGCAGCATATGCAAAAACAGATGTCATGCGGCCACACTTTGTATTTGGTGTGACGGTCCAAATCGAATATTCAGTACAGTCCAATGAACTATGCAGAATGCTGAACATGCCAACAGCATCGAACCATAGGTCAACTAATTAACTACATGTCGATCAACGCCAAAATAGTAGCACGTACTTTAATAAAACTTGTCTTTATTAATGTATACCCCAAACTTCTTCAAAAGCAGAGCAAATTTTGGAGCAGGCGAGAGCAGCCGAAAGTGGATACTGACTAATGGAAACGTCTTCCTCCGTGTAATCTACGTCCACCTAAAATTAACATCGCAACATTAAGAGCTTGTACATTCCCAAACAATGAGACGAAAAATAAATTGCTAAATTTATACCTTTCCATGTGCCATTGCACCAATTACAACTACCATGGGAGCAGATTCTGGCACGATTTCTATAGGTTTAACCACCTTTTTGCTGTGAAACGACATAGCGACTTTTCGACATCCAACAGGTAAGTGATTGATGATAGGATTTCTGATTACTTTAAGTAATTTCTGGGGTCCATCTGCTGCTCGTATGCTCTGTTTATGCAAAAGTTGAACTGGAAATATACAACGTTTGACTAAATTATATGCACAATTTGGCAAACCGGGTCTTGTAATCTGAAAGTTTTTACACCAGCATACTAACCCATTAATCCAGAAAACCTTTTCATTGTTCTTGGAATTCTCGTCTGCGGATTTATTTCAATCAGAGAATTTCGCTCAGTATGCACATACACTTGAAGGAGGCCTGCTCGATTTAATGGACTGTCCATCAGCATTAACAGGCACTAATAATAAACGTAATAGGCGAAATCAATACAAAATAATACATGTCCGATATGACACAGATATGTCTAAGATTTAAGGTTTTATCATGGACGAATTACTGTATTCGTCCAAGGTTCTACTGTTCAGCAACACCTGTCAATCCAGCAATCACTTACCTGATGGGCAATGTCTGGCCGGCAAGAAGCAACGTCACGTTTAAGTTTATTTAGTTGGCTTTTATGATCATCACAATTCAACAACTCAAAGTTCTTTCCAACCTATAAAATGGAGTAAAAATTCATCCGTGATCAATTGAAAGGTTTTATGCCTACAAAGGCAACGTGCTTCGAAAGTGATAGTTACCTTAATAGTCTCCAAATTGGCATTTTCCAGGACCACGATAAGCCTTTGCTCCTTATTCTTGCCTTTCAACCGTTTTGGCGGACGAGGACTCTCGATATTTGAATGATTTTCTTCTTCATCTGAAGCAACATCTTCAACAACATGCCTTTTGGATGCCATTTTAAGCTTGCGTGTGGCGCTGAATGCTGATTGGCGCAAATATAGCGCAATGACATGGCGTTTAGCGCGCGCTCTATTCCTGCGCAGCAGTACGATTCGAAAAAAGTAGAATAAAGTACACGATTGTTGTGATTCAGTCCTTAGTTGAAGCGCTCTATAAATTCGATACTATGTACGGAAACCCCGAAGCGTCATTTTGAATTGTTACTGCTATTATAAATTTAATAAAAACAACGTCAGGTACTGTGATCAGGATATATTGCAAGGGATTGAGAAAATGAATGAAAATAAAAAAGGTAAGGTTAAAGCACTTTTGTTTATTTATTTACCAGATATTCATTAGTTCGGCACAAAGCATAAAAAATATACATATTTTACAAAAGGTAATATTCAAGCATGTTGTGGAGAAATATAATGCGCCAACAATATCCTGTCATTTAATAATATAACAAGTTAATAAGCTGCTGGGAATTACACCATAAATAGCAATAGTCAAAAAAATACTGTAGTAGCATTTATCAATTACAATCAAAATCCACAAAAACGTGATACCAAATAATGTACATCTTATAGTAGCAGGCTAAATAATGGTAGTTGCCAATTATAAGCAGATGTTTTTTGGTAGTTGTTTAGATATATTTTTAACATTTTTATGTCTACTAATTGTAGTTAATAACATTATTCGTTGTATATGCTATAATTGCTAGAAGAAACTTGCTATAGTAGCCTATAAATTAAATGATCTGGGTTTAGGCCCATACCCAATCAGCACAATCACTGTTGGCCAACACTTTTTTGGCATGTTAGAAAACTGTCATTTCAACGTTGGTGCAG
>JAQGCC010002067.1:0-20030 GCA_034698905.1 Xestoiulus laeticollis | reverse complement strand
AAGGTGGATATAATCCTAGGAATTAATAGTTATTTTCGAAAATAGCGCCTAATATCAATATAAGCTCATCAATAGGCACACATACATAACTGCTAACGAGATTTTGTTTATAATTTTTAGTCTATTTTTAAATAATTACAAAAATAATGATGACAAATATGTATTTAATTTTTATGAAATAGGATTTCAAAGGGTCATAATAGGCTTTAAGCTTGTTGAAATGCAAATACCTATACCTCTTATGTATTAGCCTCTTAATATAATGAAATGCTTGAAATAAAGAACGGTTCGGCTGTTAATAAACTATATGTATAACACAATACTAAATGATTGTTTATACCGAACAGAAATTCAATGTCGTAGGCTTATATATAGATACAAAGAACATTCTGTCGTGCCATAAGATGCATATATTCATTGATTTTAAGGATTTGTTTTAAAAATTAATATCTTAAAATATTCTAACGCTTATTTAAGGTGTACTCAAAATGCTGCAAATAAATTCGGCAAGCAGCTTTAGTGGGTATACTATAAACTCTCTTCAGAACTTAGCAAAAAATGTATTTCAGAAGTAATAGTGGAGCAAAAAAACTACAGCATTTCAGTCGGTAAAAACTGTTAGGTGTCTTAAAAATTAAAAAGCCACGAAAACCGCCAGGCGTTTAAAAATCGGTCCGTTTGACCACATACAGTATACCTGTGCACATATGTAATTGACCTTTTAAAGTTAAATATAGAGAAATTTTGTTTTTCTTAAAATGCAAACATTTCGTAAAGCTGATCAATTTTGGTTGATCTCTACATGTCGTAGGTTCAGTAGGATGACTTTCCAATCTAAACAAGATAAAGTTTGGAATGGAAAAAAGTAGCCCTACATTTAATAATATGGAATGATGGACCAGGATTTGTACAGACTATCCAATTTTTGGTTTCGCCAATCGAAACGTATGGAAAAGTCAAAAGCTTAAAGGTTTACCCATATACCCGCGCATTTTATTTTAAAATTCCAATATGGAAAACATTATCATAAACATTTCAACTGATTTTCCCATATATTTCTTTAAAGTCTTATAAAAGACTCGGGTCTAGATCATATTTGTCAAATATATCGCTACGGCAGTGGCATTTAGAACGCTTGAATAGATATTTTTTTCGCAACAAAAAAATCAAATAAATTTCTGATATTCATGGAAATGATAAAAGGATATACTACTAGCAGCGAATATATCAAATCAATATTTCACACTAAAAACTTTCATTTATATTCCAAAAGACGATTTTCCTCAGGAAGCATTTATTTTTAATAGAATTTCAAAAACCATGAGTTCCTTTCCTACTTAACTATGCTAATATTAAAAGCATCCGTGAAAATAAAACATTTCTGTCTAAATATATACCCATAATGGATGACAGAGACAAATATTTTATGAAAATGAAAGAAAGTAGGCCTATACATTTAAATAGGATCCTCTGCAAAATTGATGAGGGAAAACATTATATAAACCTTTGCTTTTCAAATTTTGCAAAAAATCCATGAATAATATAAACACTTTAAACACTTTTCGTTTTTAATTTTGATAAAAAACAAAGTTTTTATTATACTTGTCTTGCTTATAACGTCTATAAACTACAAGAAATGACAGCAGTTTGATTTCATACACAAATTTTGCCAAAAATCTCCACTTTCTGAGTATTTTCAAATCTGTCTATATAAATAAGATGCTGCTTCGCTTAATAATCCACTATAAGAGAAATACTTTTTTTCTCGCTTTTTTTTCTAGGGTGACTTCACCCTAAGTGTATAAATTTAGGTGAAATTAATGGAATTTCAATTTATGTTGGGAAAGAATGCATGGTTTTGAGCGGATCTAGCTTTGATTTTTTTTGCATTTCATGATGAAAGTACAAGTACATCAGGTGAATGAAAAAAGCCCCTATCCTCGAATCGTGTTGGAAATCGTGTTGCTTGCATTAATCATGAAATCCCAATGGGAAAACGCATTTAAAGTGGATTAGTATAAAGGGGAAAAAAATGAAGGAAAAAGCTTCTCTTCTAGTCTTATAACGTCAGTAAATAATTAAATACCGAGAGTATGCCAGCTTTCAACGAAAATATTTCCCCAAATCTCTGTTTTCCATTTCTGCTTCCTGACCTATCTTAACGAATCAACACTTTATTTAAGCTAGGTGCAACCAAGGGTCTTGTAATTGCGAGCTTCACTTGTTAGTTTTAAGAGCAAAAAATGCATTAAGGTATTTTTATAAACAAAGATAACATGAAAAAAGAAAAGCTAACTTTGCACCAGTATAACAAAAACAAAAGCAGTCATTCAAGCTGGCACTTTCAAATGCCGTTATCAGCGAACGTTAACGTCAATTTCAAAGCTTTAGGGTCGCAAATAAATTTCTTTGTAGATTCATGTATTTATTTCTTGGTAAAAAAACCGTTTTTCCCTATGCATTTAATGACCTGATTTATTATTTACAGTGGAAAGAAGGCAGGTCGTTTGGATTTTATAAACATAACGTTTACCTAAATTTATTGATTGTTCAAAATAATATGTTAAGGTTAAATCGAGAGAATGTAATTGGCAACAGAAGTCATATAATATTAAAAAATATATATATATTGATTGTTAAAAGTAATATGTTTAGGTTAAATCGAGAGAATTTTGGCAACAGGAGTCATATAATATTAAAAAAATATACTTTAAGTTTCTTAAATTTCTAATAAATTAATGTATTTATAACTATTTATTAAACCCAAATGTTTCTAAAAGATTGTTTATCACATAACGTGGTTAAAAACTTTTTAGCTTCCAGAAAATAGTAATAAAACTTTTATTGTTTTAAAAGTTTATGATAAGGTTTCTATACCATACTCTATATGAATATACATTATATTCTATATTTAGCATCTAAATTGACCTTGAAGAAACTCAATTTTATATATGAAAGCTTAAAGTGTTAGTAAGCGTTTACGTTAAATTGTAAATTTCATATCTGTTTTAAAAATATTTCTTCGTAATAGATCATCAATGAAAAAAAAATTAGAATCAAGAGAAGAGGTTGTAAAATTTATATGAGAATTATTCCTCTTTTTACTAAGTTAATCTTTTACAACAAATATTTTTCAACTTCATCATGTCTGGCTCGAAAACTGTTTTTATCAAAATATATCGTAAGGCATAACGAAACTATGTTTCTCTTTCTTAATATAACGTTTATTTTAATATTTAAATTTTAAAATTGGTCTAGCAAAATAACAAGAACTCATTTTCAAACTGTCAGCACATATAGCTCATTCATGATTTACCCATTTCATACAGCAACAAAAAAAAATCAGCTTCTACATCCATGTGGAATATACGCTGAATGATCGCACTGTAAAGTATAAGCTACAGTATATTCGCCGTTGAATTTATGAAGGCTGATAGACATTCGGAAGAGCAAATGCATATCGGAAAAATAATCGTAGTTAGATTAGAAAAGTTAGATGTTGCATCGAGGAAATATGTCAAAAATGAGCAAGAAATGTCGGTGCTCAACTAAGGCTTACAGAATTCGAGATAAATAAAATAACTCAACATGAATAGAACCAAACTTCTATTAGAATATTTCAACCCACATGAACAAGACTTAATCGCTTCGTTGAATACAAAAAAGTCGGATGGACAAAACTCAATCCATGAACAAAACTAATCTAAACTGAGTGACACTCGCATTTACTATGCCCAATTGAACGTACTGTACAGTTCGAGCATGCATCTCTTAACTTATTTGAACAGTATCCAACATACTGTAAAGTCACAAGAAGAACAACAAAATCAAACATTTTTAGTTCACATCTTGCCACAAATACATGTATACAATAAAAACAAAAATATACGACATAAAATCGGACAAATTACTGGTAAGAAGTTGCGCATGCGATTCAAATGGATAAAATGTGTAACCTCGCCAAACTTGAAGAGGATAAAACATTTCTTTACAAACCAGAAATCAAAAAGAAGGCAATGCATGCCGAATGCCATCTGTATGTGGGATTTAAATAAAGCACCATTGCGATATACGACCACATTACACTGTCGTTAAGCTATGAATGAGAGCATTCAGCTTCTAAATTTCAGCCATGTCAAAACACAAAATCGTATGCTTGTGAAAATATAATGTATCTATCCGCTGAATCCCGTGCATCGGTGCAAAATGCAAACAAATTAGTTAAACAATTTCATAGATTTCTATTTCATCTAAGACAAAATGAAAATCAAGACCAAGGCCACTGACGGCGCAAGTCAAGCTGAAAATCATGTTGTGTAGAACAGTATTCTACACAACATGATTTTCAGCTTGTACATGTACGAGAAAAGGTCATAAAGTTATTACAATCAACATGAAATATCAACCACATTGGCAAAACTTTGGTGTTGGAGCAAAGCCACATTCCTGTCATTGATGGTGATACAAAAAGACCTCCAAGGAATTTCCGTAAATCGCCACCAGAGCACTGATAGCAAGATGGCACAGCACGTTGGCAAAGCTGAGGTGACCAGTGCGGTGTCGTCTTCGATGCTGATCTGGCCGCTCTGGAAATATCGCCTCCGCACAGCGACTGTCTCATATGATGGGGCATTGTCCCCGTAAACAGCCCCCAACTCACCATGAATCTCCTTGGCATTGTTCCCCTTCAAATGCAGGAACCTTATCACAGCTCTCAACTCTGCCAACGTGCTATTGGTGCTCTGGCGGCGATTTACAGAAATTGCTACGAGGTCTTTTTGAAACACTATCAATGGCAGGAATGTGGCTTAATTGCTCCGACACCATGTTGATTGTAATAACTTTATTACCTTTCCTCGTACAGTGCATATATGCTTTACTCAACTATTGTGCAAAAAGAGCAACCTCTTTCACATAGAACTCCAAAAAATTTTTTTTAATTGATCAATCGAACTTAACAAAAGCTCGAAATCAAGGGTCGTACGCCCAAGCTTTTCTTTTACAAACTTCAATTGCTCCTATTGGCGGCATGAACTTTGATGCCTTATATTTTACTAGATAAGATTATAAGTAACCGTGGAGTCATCGCATTAGCGCTGCACTGAGCACTGTCAGCGATAAATACTGATGAAAAACAAAATAAAAAGCTTCTGCCATGGAAAAAATAAAAAAATAGTTAAACAAAAGCAGCAAGCTAAAAGGAGCACATTCGCATGCTAATACAATTTCCTTTTGTTTAAAAAAAATGAGCAGATGTCGAAAGACTTGGTGGAAGTCATAATCCTCGAATGGCTGCCAAGATTCATTCTGTGTACATCCGATGGCCATCCTTTATCTAGCATTAGCGTGGGTCGCTAGATGACAACGTGAAATGCAAATAGATGGCGCCACTCATAAATATGCATAGATGAGTTTTTGGTAAACAACTGCTTGGGATCGACGAAGATTAAACATTTTGAAAATCCTTCGCATTCATTGATTTCTGTACTAGTTAAGTAAATAAACGACCCACGCAGACCAATCAAAAGCTGTCATAAAAATGGAGCTTAATCTTATGCATTAAGCTTATAATTGAATCTCAAAGCATTGGTACAGATTTAAATAAGTTTTCATAATTGGCATTTTCAAGCTTAGTTAGTTATCAAGCATTAAGCTAACAAAATCCTTCTGAATAAACTACTGTGAATAAACATCCTGAGATCATCAGTATGTGCAAACATTGAGATATTCTATAGACAATTAGATCTAACTACATTGAAAACTGCTAATGGTGACCATCTAAAAATGGCCAAATTTGGTCTCTGTATACAGCTGGTCACTATGCAGAGAATTCTTGTGAGTTTTTATGGTCATAATAGTTTTAAGGAATTCTACTAAAATTGGATAAGATGAAAATGTTCAATGATAGTAATGATAGCAACCAAACTTCGAGCATGTAAAGTTAAATAAAAGGTTTTAAAAATTAAGGTTTCCCCAGAATGAAATTTTCAACTTTCCTGGCTATATTGCAGTATCTAATAGAATTTTCCATGCCCATCCTGGTGACTTAAATTTATAAAATATGACTATGTAGCACAGAAACTATTTCAGAATGCAATTAACAAGGGTTAATGACCAGCTGAAAGTCTACATGAGATCACAATAACTACAATTGTTTTCAAGATATTTTTTGAATTAAAGATTATAAGTAATTAATACATACAGTTTTTAAATTGGTGAGCAAATATTCGTTGGATTAAATAAATGTAGTCGAGTATAGAAAAATAATCGTTTATAGATAAAACCTTGAAAAACATTAATTGTTAAATTTTGTTTATGCAAAAGACGAATTATTTATTTCTATAGATACAGGGCTGGTCTATAGTGTGCAGTCTGTTGACATTTGTGATAGCTTATAACTAGCTAAGAGAAAGGTTGAATTTTCCTGACTTGTTCAGAATGAATTACTTTTCCCTGATAATTTCCTGATTCATTTTTTGATAATCTATTTAAAGCAAATCTCTCAAATTCAAAATCAGAACATAAGCATATAATTAAATGTTTCATGGAAATAAGACGTCAATCTACTTGAAGTACTACTTTATATATCAATACTCAAAATGAAATCAAAAAGTGAGCATTTTATTAATTATTGCATGGAAATAACATGTCAGTCTAGTCTAACAAATCCAATTATAACGTCATTGTGATCCTCATAGAAGCTTATACTGCACATTACTTGATTACACAGACAGACTTATCTGATGAACATTAATTTTAACCTTCCGCAAATTAATAATTTTTTTTAATATTTCTTAGTAATATTCCATTAGAAGATGGTCCTACAAAAAACATTGTCACATGTACATTATCTCAGATATAAAAATCCATTACAAGAGGATATTCTTGAATTCAATGCCCCTGAGATAGTTGCTTAAAAATATATTTAATCTAAGTAATATTCAACGCGTATACAACTCAGTTCTTCGACAATGTAATTTAAAGTAGTCTAACACGAAAAATAAGCTTATTTGATTATCACAGCTTGATGCATACATTTTCTTCTCAAATATGTTGCAATTCCAATTCCATGTCTAGCTGTCTACAAAGGACTGAAAAGATGTTTACGAAAACTTTCCCCGACCAATTTTTTTTTTAGAACTGCTAAACAAGAAAGCCATGAAATTAAACCATCAACGTTGCCATAAAACATACATTATATATATATTTTAAATAATGCAGCTTACTGTGAGCGACATGGATGTATAATCAGAGTTAATATGGACCATCATTGACAAATTAAGCACATTTCTTTGACACCATTTTGGTAATGTGATATCTACAAAGTCCATGATTTAGCACTAGCAAATTCATTTAATAAAATTTTCTTTACAACTTTAGGAAAAATGGAAAAAATCAAAATAAAACTTAACAAGTCATCTGTTAATTTCAAATTTAAGCCACTAATTGTTGCCAATCACTGCTAGCAATTAGCGTCAGGGTTATTGACTGAAATTTCAAATCTGTCCATCCTTTATGAATTTTTCGAAACTTTAAAAGTTAAATAAACTCATATTTATATTTTTCTGGGGTATGGTTTCATAATTACTTTGAAAACTACGAAATTCCGTGACATTAGAACAAAATTGCCCCTGAACGTTGGCAATCACTGCTAGCACGTTAACGTCGAGGATCTTGAGTTAAATTTTAACTATACTCGTACTTTATAAAATATTCGAAACTTAAAACGTAAAATTACATCAGATTTATCTTTTTCTTGGATATAATTATACATAAACAAAATACTTTTGAAAACTACGAAATTCTGTGGAATTAGAAAGAATTGCCCCTGAAAGTTGGCAATCACTGCTAGCATGTTACTGTTAGGTATCTTGAGTAAAATTTTAATTCTATCCGTCTTTTACGAAATCTTCGAAACTTAAAAATTAATATGACCTCATATCTATCTTTTTCTGCGGTATGATTTCATAAATACTTTTGAAAACCATGAAATTCTGTGACATTAAAAGAAATTGCCCTTGAATATACTGCAGTTGTAAAAATAGCTGCAAATTAAAGCTTTCCGTTAACAATTTCGGTGACGGAAATTGGCAAAGAAAATCTTGCCTCTCAAACTAGCAGGTTTTTCCTGGAGCATTCAAAGTAGGAAAATTAAATCGAGCCAAGCAGCTGAATGTTGAAAAATCAAATTAAGTTCACTAAAAGCTAATTTCTGGTGCTTGGTTGATCGTCTATAAATCTTGGCTGGCTTACTTCTACCCAACACAAATTGACTTTTTCATGTTCTTCACATCGGATTAATGAAAATTAAATTGAAAGATGGTTCATCGTGTAAAAAACCTTTCTTGCAGCTTAATAAAGCAGCAATCGTGTCAAGGAATTCTTTAAGATTTAATTATCTTAAAAAATAACTAGCGAAAAAATTAAAACTAATTGACTTATCAGTCTATAGTTGATAAAATATTGCATTATCTCTAGACAAAGAGTTGCAACACAGTGACGTTGAGTTCTTAATTTAAATGCTCTTGAGGTATTCATGTATATACGTTGCACCATTTCAGTTACAACTATACTTAATTAGAGAATGGTAATTAGAGAATAGTCAGTAGCAAAGTCATTGACCGTGTATATTTTTGATCCGTACACTTTTGTTCCATTCAAATGGCCATCAGTTATGGCCATTCAAATCACAAGTAACGTCCCGGGTGGAAAAAATAGATATGGCCATATAAGACATTTTCCAGATATATGGCTGCATCCGAAATTGGCCACATATACCCAAATTGGCATATATAGACATATTTGGGTAGATATGCCATATATGGCATATCTGAGTATATGTGGCTAATTTTGAATGCAGCCATATCTGGAAAATTTCTTATATGGCCATAACTATATTTTCCACCCGGGAGACTAGGAAGCCTTTGTTGCTCAATATATTTAAAAAATAATACTAAGACACATTTTATAAGTTTTATCATATTATCTTAGACTATTTTAGACGAATTAATAATCAGTCTTATACTCATAGAAGGAAACATTTGATAAAAGAGTCTTACGACAGTCGTCAAAAGCATCTTAAGACATTAAAGACAAAACATTTTAAGAAACTCGACGAAGGTATCTTAAGACATTTCACAATAGCGTCTTACTTAACAAAAGTATCTTTATGCATTCGACAAAACCATTTCAAAACACTCGACAAATTTATCTCAAGACACTCGACAAAAGTATCTTAAGATACTCGACAAAAGGATCTTAAGACATTTGACAAAAGTTTCTTACTCGACTAAGGTTCGACTAAATTTTGTATAATGCCAGATTTGTCCATATTTGCAACAGGTATGACCATATATGAAAAATTTTTGATATGGCGATATGTGGATGCAAGTCTGACCTTGTCTAATTAATCTATATATGGACAATTCTAGGCATGTCGGTATATGGAGGCAGGTTTGGCCATATCAAATTAATTTATATACGGGTATACATGGCCATATATAATTTTTTAACCCCGTGTAGCCTATATCAGAATATTTCACATTCAAAAACAGAATCTGCAGGTTATTTGTTGAAATTTACAACATTACAGGTCTAGTATCTGCATAATGAGCTATCTGTGTAATCAGCTATCAAGTGTTATTAAACATGTATTTTCTAGATGCCTGTCATCATTATAAGAGTGCTGCAGTGCTGACGCATATGTCAACGCATAGCCATTTAAAGTCATTTCGTGACACTGAGAATCTCTAGAGAGCTGAAAGAAAAAAAGCACTTGAAATTCGATTAATGTGTTATTTATCTTTGCAGTTTCACAATAGGCGGTATTTCGGTTGAGAGAAAGCGTTTTCTAGCATCTTCACCATGCATTTTTGTGCTGAAGAGAGGCAAGCACGCAACCACCTGAAGAGGGAATTGGTCTTGCATCAGCTTTAATTAAATTTCTTATGAGAAATATAACATCGACAATGAGATGTCGAGCTGCAGCACACGATGGTGTTAATTGATTATTAATTAGACGACAAATAGGTTAGATGCCTTACTGTTGTCAGAAAAAGGTCTCGACCCCAAAATGAAAAGTGAAATACTCGTGCTGAAGCAACGTGACATAACTTTTGTCATTACAAATATTTCGAGAAAAAGCTAAAGTTTAACTCTTTCTAAAGTATATAATATGCTCCTTCACGGGAGCATTTTTAAGCCCAAGCCGGCAACGATTTTCTTTCGTAATTAGATGTGCGCATGCGTTGTTCATGCGCGCATTATCGTCCAATTTACAAGTTATCAAGAGACATTAGAGGGATTGAGCACGCCTTCCTTAAAGCTCCGTCAACTGATTTACCTTAACGAGAACGCATTGGAAAAACATACAGTGCTGTCAATGTGGTTAGCATTAAGGGAGCATTAAAGGAGGCGTGCTTAATCCCTCTATTATGTATTTCCACCACTGAAACGCATTGCATTTAAACCACCATAATTTGATATTCACAAGGAAAATCTAAATCTTCCAGGTGTCAATTAAAAGAACTCGCTGTAATGATTTTTTTGTCATTTTCATTACCACCAAGTGTACAGCAATTAAAAAGTGCAATTTGCGTAGAAGACAACCGCATTTACTACCTTCGGAAATGAAAGTCATAAATTTAATTGTTATTCATCTTATAATTCAGGCTCCCTTATGATGTATTGTGCAGCAAGTCATTAAGGGGATTGAAATGAAAAATGAAAATGAGAAAATTCCCTGAGAGGAATAAAATTTCAATTTAGTTAATGACGGTGACTAAGAAAAGCGCCCATGGGGGCGCACATTCAAAATGCTCAGAAATATACATTGTACAATGTTTCAGAAATAAAAGAAGATAAAAAACTAGAGACCAAAAATTTAATGGATCAATACATAGCAAATATACTTAGCTTTCTAAGAATTCGATGCAAAACATAGACTTTTGCATCTTCCGGGAATTTTCCATATCCCCTAGCCTATAGTACATATACTTCATTGTAGTACATGTATGTATACGCAAGTTTAAACTGAAAATCTAAGCCAAAAATCCCACAAACCTCAGTACAAAGATCAACGATAAAGGCTCAAAGCCACGCAAGTTTGAATTCCGACATTAGTTTTACAGGAAAGATGAATTCCTGATATCACTTATGCAATCAATTAATTTAACAGAAAAAATTCTTTAATCTTTAAAATATTTTATCTGTTTAATGCATTTTTGTTGGCTTTCAACAGATTCCTATGGTTTATTAGACATACAGTATACATGTACAAGTATGTCACAAGATCTTCAATAATTTTTTGAAGATTGAATCTAAGAACTACAGTAGTATTGAAATAACGAGTTGTTACTCATATACATGTATATAATGTATTCATAATTAACCAGTGTCAAGATATTTGTGTGAATTAAAACAGCCTATTATAGGAAACGTAAAATATTCATATACTGTACATTAAACTTGCTACATGGTTAACAGTAGGCTAGTATTTATATTTTTTGAAAATGTTTGAACGATATGTTTCTATGTAACCTTACATTTATGTTATATATTTTATCAATTATTCAATTAAACACGATAAATGTATTGCGAATAAACGTACAGTAGCATATACATGCATATAATGTATAACGTGTTCGGTATTTAGAGGTCCCAAACTTTACTATACACGTACAAATCATCTTTATATAAATGTAATTACATGTATAACCTTTTCTTAATAACGTAAAATGTTCAATGGGTTAGAAATTAATAAAAAATAAAAATAGAAAACAATAACTATTGAATAAATTATTATTCTAGCAAATTAAACGATGAGGAAATTAGAAATTGTGAAAAAGTCTGAATTAATATTTAGAACTTGGAGAATTTTACTTAAGATTATTTGGATGGAACTTCTTACACATGTAAATTTAGGTATGGCCAGGAAAAATAACCTATAAAATAATCCAACTTTCTTGACCGATTGGGTCGAATCATTGCAGATCGGTTTGAAAACCCCACTGTAACAGTCACGCACAAAAATAACAAAAAATGGCCATAGGACAGCAGTTAATCGGCTGAGTCAAGATAGATTCTTAAGCTTATTTTCTTTAAATTTTTTTTCTCTTAAATTTCTGCTAAGAAAAATAACCGTTATAAGCCGGTAGCCTGTTCTTGAGAATAAATGTCTTATAAAGTGATGGGCATTCACAAGCGTTGCATGACTAACGAAATAATGAAACTATCATGCATGCAGTGTACGTGGCATACAGCCCCCATACATTTATTATACAGGAAGTCTCGGTAATCCGACCCTGCAATAATACATCGAAATCAGTAATCCGACACTTTTCTGCCGATTAAAATTTTGAGCAATTAATCATCCTTTGTTTTACTGTTGTAATTAACGTTACAAAACAAATGAGAATTACAATTTGTTTAAGCCAAACAATATATACAAAGGCGAGTACATGTACATCAATCAATAATACAGCTATAGTAATGTACAGTGCACATGCAAGCGCGATCCGTTGTGCCAATCCGACGTTTTTTTGATAATCTGACAGTGCTAAATTGGTTCCAATTGGTGCCAAATTTCTGAACTGTCCTGTATATGTACATTTATATTAAAGTTAATCCACTTCCAAAGTGTTTCTATAGACACATGATGATCATGATCGATTTACTGTAGGCTATATATACATACACGTGAAACCTGTGAATAAGGGCACTCCATATATAGTAGCACCTGGGAGTAGCGCAACCTCACAGATGGGACGGATCGATTTTATAAAACAAATTACCTCTATATAGCGCATTCCCTGTGAAACGCGACTTGCGCACTGCGATCCTGGGACAGAATTACGATTTTACCTGCGAAGAGGTAACCCATTTCACCCATTGGGAAATCCTAAAAAGATAAGGTTTAATGGTTTAATGTCATCTAAAATACAGTAGCATAGTGAATGCATGTTTACCATTTAGAAAAGGGATTTCAATGCATACATGGCTATGCATCTACATATATACGAACGTATATTTGTTTTCTACATGTATTTTTCGGTTTTGTTTATGTTAAAAAACATTTAAAACTGCAACATATATTTGTACACCTTCATTAGAATAATAATATCCGATTCTTTATGTTCATCACTTTAGCTGAACCTTCATATAGTATACATCCCTCCAAGTAGCACACCCCATGGTTCGGTCCCAGTGGAGTGCGCTATTCACAAGTCTCACTGTATATGTTTAGTAACAGAATTAGATTAAATTTCTTGCCGAAGCATTCTGCAATGTACATCCTTTGAATTAACCAAATAGATAACGTACATGCATGCAGCCTATATATGTACTGTATTTTGCATGCATGTGCATGATGGTGCCAATTCTTTTTTCACTTTTTATTTGCAACATGCCATGGCAAACAAGTTAGAATTCTGCTCTTGAAAAAAAGACGTGCCATGAAGTACATGTACATGTAGGCTATATGTATCGCCTGAAACACAGCATATTATTGGAATGATCCACGTTGTTATTCCAAGTCATAATTCATCGATTTTTTCCCATCATTCCATTCAAGCGCACCATTATCCTCCGTTGCAACATCTGGAAGTCAATTTTACATAAACGACATTGAAAAATGAGAAGATGCGCATTGGCTTTAAGGAAGAGAACTCATAATCTGGGATTTAGACATAGCCCACAATAGGGTCTATAAGATGCTCCTTAGGGGGAGGGAATGAATGCTACGGGAAATTAAAGACTCAGACGAAGTACATGTTGACAATTGTACATGTAGTGTTGTTTAGACTGTAGAACAAAGACGACTGAGAGAAAAGCGCGTCTACGAAAACAAACTATAAGACGATTACGAGACAGCAGAATTCGTTCATTATCCTCAAAGCTATTCAACTTAGTTTACAGATTATTTCTGATCCACAAGCTGTAATTTATTTCATATTTTAAAGCCCTCAAATCTGGACACTGGAGTCTTGAGCACTGTCTAACGAAAATCGGTGGATCTGTTTATACATACAGGTAGACCTCTTCATGCAAGATGGAGTTGCCATTCATCCCTAGATGGAACGTGCTGACTCTTATTGTAAGATCAATATGCCTCTTGAAGAAAAAAGATAAAATATTTCATTATTACTCTTGATGCAAGACAAAGCATGCAACCGCCTTCACATTAATCTTGATACAAAACTATTAAGCAACCGTCTCTATCTACACTGCACTGTGAGAATTCCATAACTTTGATTTAAATGAAATTTGACACTTACATTAAACAATAGTGTAAGAATAAAAATGACTTCTTAAATGCGCTCAACATTTTATCGTGTGGCCTTTAAACAAGCCCGCGGAGTGCAACGCGCCATTCTTTGATTTGTAAACCTTTTCCTATGGAGATCTCCCTAAATTTTCTAGTCTATATAGACTGGATTCAATGCCGGACTGTTTGGTGGCCAATGTTTGGGTTAGATGAACTGTGGCTTTTTTAGTTGCAACAGTGGAACTATTTCTGGTATGGTGAGTCTTGTTGAAAAATGAAAAAAAAAATACGAGATTTGTCGCATTTCCATATAAATGTTTTTGGTCAAAAGTTCATTCGTGTATTATTTTGCATCGATCTTAATTCTTGGTTCTACAAAATTAAATTCTTACGAATTACGAAAACTTATACAATGTAGATTGAACTCGACCAGCTTATAATCGATTTGTCAATTAAAGAATGGCGCGCTAGAGTCCGGGTTTGCATGCTAAAAGCCACCAAAGAAGATTTTGAGCACATTTTATAATTCATTTTTGTTCTTAGTGTGTTTATACACATTGCCTCTCTTGATATAAAAAAGAACCACGTCGTCTCTATACAACTTGAAACAATATATGGAGCAAATGTTTCTGCTTGCCTCTTAATTATTGCAACAATAGGATATGCCTCTTGGAGCAAGGTGAATAAATATGCATCTTGATACAAAACAGAGCAGCCATCTCAATAAAACTTGAAGCAAGACGTAACTGTATATGTATATTACTGCTTCTGCTTGTCTCTTATTGCAAGAACAGCTTGTCTCTTGGAGCAAGGAGGATACATGTACATATTTTCCTTATGCCGACTCTGCATGCAACTTGAGGCTAGATCTGGAACAACAGTCTTTGCATGCATCTTCATGGATTTTGCACGCCTCTTCAGTAAGAACAAAATACATACTTGTATAGCTTTTGGTGCAAGGAAAAACAATTCGTAAACATCTCCAAATGCCTATTAACATATAGGATGCCGCAAGATTTCCGCATGCCTCTTTTCTTACACTAGTCTAGGCCTATATAGTCCTACTATACTTCAATGATACAACACTTATAGTGCAACACGTATACCTCAAGACATTCTTCAAGCGTTCGTCTTTAGGCTTTTTTTGCCTAATATATTATTTCACCGGTCCAATTTTCCTTTCTTTTAGGCGTGCATTTTATTAAATATCTCCGCGACCTCTTTTGAATTACAGATGTGTGCTCTGGCGCCGTGCAAATGCTAATGATTTCGAATAAAAATGATTTTTATATGAATGCGTTCGTCTTTGGCTTTTATACAAGAAGCATATGTGCGCGATGGGACTATACGGATTACCTCGGTGCATACTTATGAGAGCGTTGAGTTATGCATTTTTGCTTATAAAATTAAGAATTTGACATGAATTTGGTTGGAATTCATAAGCGCCAATAATGGAAGCACGCGTTCTTATATAAGTGAACAATTTCTATGCCCTCAATACTACTATAGTTTTTGAAGGAAAAGCTAATTCAAATCGGAAACGAAACGTGACTCGAAGCCGTCAACTCAGTCAAGTTTGCTTGACATATTGACAGCATGCATTTTGTTATCTAATTGGCAACCACTTCAGATATGCTGTATAATATACATGTATTTTAAATTCTCCTTATTATAGGCTATACTTTTGACACGTAAAATCTGCATGGTTTTCCAAAAAGAGCATAAATGCATGTTAATTGCATGCTACCGCACAAGTAACAGCTAGGTGGTTAAGCCATATATGTATGTAATGTTATATAGTAAGTTATACAAAAGCGCATGTATGCTCATTGCAAAAACGAACTATACAAGCACGCTCTATTGTGCACGTGTCAATTAGAAACGCAATGTAAACGACGTCATTAATGGTAACTTTAGCCAAATAAATCGCTGAAAAGTGACAAGACTGGACGGAAAATCGATATTTCTGACTTTCAATTACAAGATTAATTCATTACGCATGCATCGAGAACGCGTGTCAGGATCGATTAAATGCCAGAATCGAAATTGCATTTCATAGGTAAGTTTAATTTCATCCTTCGGACATTATTTATGGTTTCTGTTCTGAAATTTTATGAAAATAGTTTTGACCTATAGTTGACTCCGTAAAAGGGTCTATAGAGTTGGATAAACACTGATTTATAGCATTCACTTCAAGTCATCGATCCTCGTCGGTCATTCGTGCTTAAAATTGGCCAAATGAGCACTGCATGTTAACTCAGCTTAAATTATATCCATATATCTCATAATATACAAGCTACATTTTTTCTGATATTTGCAGTTTAGAGCACATTTTTTTGAAAAATTAATACCGATAAATGTTCATTTACACATCTGTTCAGTGCATGCAGTGACATTCTCGGCATCTATCCGAACAAAGTTCCTTCCGAGTGTAAATTAATTCCTACTAAGGTTATTATGCAGATATCAATCTCCATCCCCCCCATACCCCGTGCGATATACAAATTATACAATATATACAAATTGTTTCCCTTCCCAAGCCTCGGCTTTCCATATACATGTACAGGCGAAATGCGTATATGGAATTCGGTTTTAAGTATTTACACACGTCCGATTAGCACCGTTTTGTTTGCCTTCAGGCCCACTTCTTAAGGGGCCTATTCATTCAGGCAAATTTCATCTTGTTAGCAATGATAATTTTAAAAAATAATTGACGTGCTACGACGTATATAAGGATGCTATGACAACAAATATACTAACACCTGATTCACGTGGATCAAGAAAACTTTTGCGTGTTAATTCACACCGCAGAACTCAGTTAAACTGGTCACATGACCTATACTGTGCCCTGTAAACTGATCACATGACCTATAGCATACTGTGCCCTGTAAACTGGTCACCTGACCTAGTATACTGTGCCCTGTATACTAGGTCATGTGACCAGTTTAACTGAGTTGTGCGGTGTGAATTAACACGCAATAGTTTTCTTGATCCACATCAGTTGATCTACATCAACGTTGGTGTGAAGAAGGTGTAACGGACCGCGTTACGAATAAGACTGATACTGACTCGATCTGATTGGAGACAAAACCGAATTCAATAGACCTTGTCTATAAAAGCATCTTATGTAAAAAAATATCCCTAAGTATCACTTAATATTGGCCAATTACAGGCAAAACGAATTTTTTAATATTAGTACAATATTGCAATATGTTAATATTTGGTCATAATTGCCAATATATATAGATTACAATAAATGCATCTGTATTGGAATAGATTTAGGTCCAATATTGGTCCTCTTATGTTATCAATATGTTTAACTGAACCAACAATGGCAAATAAATTGGGCTAATATACTCGTTATTGAATGCAAAATAAGAGTGCAATAATGACCCAGCAGGCCTATTGCATAGCAAGCTTGGACCACTATCAGTCCAATATAGGTTTCATTGGCCAATTTTCACCAATTTAACCAATATTCGATCAATCGAGGTTTATTATTGTGTGCTACTTGGGTCTTCTCTAAAAGCATAAAACGTGCCGGCCCCGCCTTGCTTTTAGACAGGTCCTATATGAACTTAATTTATGTGGGCCTATTTTAAACAAGATTTGTACCTTTTGGAAGCTCGCAATGCACTTCTATGCATGCATAGCCAGTGGCGGATTTAAGGAAAATTAATGGCCAGGAAGTGGCCTGAGGGCCCATTTGTCCTGGGGTCCATGCGGCAAGTGCTCATTTGCCCCCTTGTTAAATTCGCCACAGTCAGCTAGTGGTCTCAAAAACCAGTTGTTTTAAAAAACGTTTAACATTTTTTTATCGGTCGGTTAAACGGAAACATATTCTCACGTTAGTAATGTTACGTTACTAAACAAAACTGAAAATATGGTTTACCAACAGGGATCTTTTATTGATTGATAACTATTTTAAACAATCTTACCTACATGTTGTTCATGTTTGCTGCTAAGAACACCAGCATTTTCAGTAAACAAATGCTTGATTGTTACCTGTTGTTTTCGAATTGTATCATCTACAGGTCGATGATAGCTGGGTAAACATAGTTAACAAGTATGTTTTTAAATGGTACATCCATAATTTTTTCCAATATATTAACACCTAGTTGCTTGTAGCGGTCGCAAAAACCGGTAATTTTCGGACAGCAAACTACTTTTTTTAGTAACAATATTTCCATTTTTTGCATCTAAAACGAAACGGAAAATACAAACTGTTTAACCGCTTCTGAGACGGTTTCCGGTTAACCGTTTAACCGCTGCGAGCACTATAGTGTCAGCATAGCCTAATGCACTTCGAGAAAAAAATAATTCATTATGTTGTATACTTCAAGACTATAGACCCACCAAATGGTCCCAGATAGTAGTCCCATCTGCAAGCCACGTGGATACCGTTAACTTTATAGATCACATCCATGCAGTTTAATCATCATGGACTGGTAAATTTGTGATGGGGTAGTATAGGCACGGATGAATAACAACAGATCGATTACTCTCAGACATCGATACCATCATAATGGGGCTCGCCCCTGTCGATTAAGTCAGATTGTTAATTCGGGTTTAAAGATACGTACACAAGTTTCTCTGAGCCTCATATCCAGAATGGCGAATCGTCGTGCTAACGGACAATTCATCAATTAACCACCCCCAATCACAATGCAATAAGGGGAAAAGATGTAAAGTGACAGACATCCACTGTGGTTCCCCCATTAATAAAACTATCTCAAAAGATGTTATTATCGCTAGAGCTAGCAGCTGGTGTCAGGAACGCCGTAGGAGGCTCCACGCCAAAAACCGTTAATCAAATTGAACACGGATTAAACCTGGTTCGACCGATGCATTACCGATCAACGCCTCAATGGTTGCTAATGCGTAAACGTAATATCATCGGATCTCTATGCATTTCCCACCGTCCAAAAACTCCATGAAAGTTGTAGTGGTCTATACAATACAGGGATTGAGCGCGCCTCCCTTAATGTTAACCTCATTGACAGCACTGTATGTTTTTCCAATGCGTTCTCGTTAAGGTAAATCAGTTGACGGGGCATTAAGGGGGGCGCGCTCAAACCCTCTTAACGTGCCACTTGCATGAAAGATGTCAACATTTTTTTCAAGAATATATAGGTAAAATTCCTTACAAAATTGAGAATAAATCATCTGATAGGCCCTATATAATTTCTAAAATTACTGATAAGTTTTTCATCAAACTAATCAAACAATCTGGCTTAATTATTAGAGAGATTGCGTAGGTTTCCTTTGACGACATTGACAGCACTGACTGGTATTTTTGCCAATTCGCATGCGTGGGGACGACGTTAATGGGTTTGTGGTTGAGAGGAGACGACAATTTTATTAGGTTAACGTGATACCACTACGTCTTTGAGGAGCATAACGACTTTTACGACGCATATAACTTATTGACGCGCATGCGTAATATTGTATTTATCGTTCTCGTTAAGGAAACCTGCCCAATCCCTCTATTGACTTATGATGTGCCCCGACTGATGGTTCCCTTTCAAAACATTTCCAGATACGCACGTGCACACGTAGGGACCATCCATAAAAGACGTCTGCGATTTAGGGGGGGGGGGGGAGGGGGTCTGACAAATCAGACATTTCGGGACGTAGGCGGAGGGGGGGGGGGGAAGTCTGGAAAAACAGACGTCTGTAAAAGCGCTTTACCCCCATTTTCCTCAATAGAGACGCGTGGCTTAATGAACTTCAATATTTAGGTAGGTTTGTCTTCAGTGTTTGTGTT
>JAQGCC010002066.1:0-20034 GCA_034698905.1 Xestoiulus laeticollis | reverse complement strand
TACACAACTGGTTAACCAGTTATTTTCTACAAAAAACCGCGAAATCACGGAGTTACAAAGGCGAACCTGAGTACCCTTATTAATAATTCAGAGGTTTTAGTTGTTTTGTAAACATTATACAGTATACCTTTACGAACACTGTTTCTGAAGGAAGCACCTGTAGCTCAGAGATCTATGTGTTGGATTAGGAACTCTAAATCTCACTAAATAGAATAGGAAACATTATCTCTCCTATATCCCTTTTTTAACTTTAAACTATATTTAGGTTTCTGCTATACATGACATTGTATACATGATACTTCAAAATACATCACATTAGTTTCAAATGGCAATGATAAATCTATAGAAATAACTAGATTTTATGTAATTAGGCAAGTGGGACTAAAAAATACATATACAGTTTTTTTGTGCAACAGTAAACATCCAGCAAACAATTCTTCCTTTGATCTTTACCATCACTTGAGCTTACCATGAATATCCACTTAAAGTATTTATATATAGGTAAGCTATTTTTGTTGTATAGCTGTAAACAGGTGGACGTGCTCTTCGGTGCCTTTCTTTGTGTATATATTGTGCTGTGATTGGCTGTTGAAAACTAGCGCCTCGTTAACATTATTTTGATTGTGAACTGCAGCGCCATTTTTATAGTGTGTGACGTCATTCGCTATCGCTCTGCGCTTCTGGCAATTATGAATGGGCCTTTATGAGCCCCACTTCTGTTGGCAAGCAAATGCTTTGAAAAGCAGCATGTATAGCTGACCCAGATGTTCCATATGATGCCATGAGCATGAGAATTTCTTCTCCCTTTCAGATGTAGTTTGAAGTTTTGTATTCAACAAGATTAATTTTTTATGTATGCCAGTAATGAGCGATAGTTTTGTAGTCTCCAATTTTTTATAATACATGTATAACACCTAATGAAGGCTTAGAGGCCAAAAAGTGCATATGATTGATTAAAAGTATCGACTATGATACTGAAACCTTTTCTTACATGAATTCTTGTTATTTGCCAACTTGTGTCACATGCATTGATAAAAGTATTAAATATCTCTTTTTTTCTTGAAAATGTATGATGTGTTTTATCTGGAGCTATGGTCCTACAAATTAGATTAAAATATGATATTAAACTCTTGTAAAAAAAGTATAAATACTTCCGAAAAGTAAAATACAAGAGTATTTGTTGACTATCAGCATTATGTGTAGTGTTTATTTAATAGGTGCAGGTGTGATGTAATTGATTAAATTAGTCTTGACCCCAAAATACTTTTTCATTTGACATATACAGTGTACATGTATTTCACACTTCTATATTAAACGTTATTGCATTTGTAAATTATTACAGAACCAAAAATTAAAAGAGGTTCTAAAATTCCCAAAGCAAATAGGGAATACTGTAAGAAAAATTGTATACTGTTTCAACTATTAGAAACAATTAAGTAAATAATCTGCAATAAAGATTGGAAATAATTGATGCAGATCTTTGCTCATAGATGATGATATACAGTATGTACATCATGGATAAAATCTGAAATAAAAGTTAATTGAAGTTTTTTATAGCCTAGATCTCACTTTTATCTTTAGGCCTACTCCCATCCCAAGTTCTGTAATTTAGTTTGTAAAAAAATGTGATAATTGCGTGATAGAAATAAAATGCAATCTAGAAGAAAGCTGGGAAGAAACTCCATGGTTCCTCGTGCCAAATTTAAAATTTTGGCTCCTGGATCGTAATGACCTCTTTTTTTGCTGTTGCAATTTGGCATCTTATTTGTACGCTTTTAAGATAAGTCCGTATTTCTTACATAGCTTCTCAACGCACGATTTTGATTTTGAGCACGGGTGAAAGACCTGCTAATTGCATGGATGACGTCCATTTTTTTTTTAAATGGCCTAAAAAGAAGTATTTTCGGTTTCATGCGATTACGAGACAATCCATGTTACATCAAGAAACGTTTTTTTTTATTCCAGACATATTCAGTCTTCACGTTTCCCAAGTCTTAATCAAAATGGATTGTCTTCTATTCGATTCAGATGGAATGAACATGAGGTAAGAAACTATTTTTTGACTGGAATTAATGGGAATTAGTCCATCGTAATCTGTAAATTACAACATAAACTCGTAACCGCAAGTGGCATATACAAAACTAGTGAGTTTCATTATGAATACTAGAAATTGAATCCAGAATATAATCTAAACCATATAAAAAGTTTCTACTCTACTACATATTTTGCGAACTAATGTAATAAAATTAAATCAGCCATTTGTTTAAAAATACATGTATCTTATTATTTACTACTGTTGTCAATCTGGGGCAATGGTTGCGTGTATATTGTCATGCCATGTAATATTCATGTGTACCATTTGTAAAAATGTTGCAGATGATGGCGGCACACGCCATTTGGGACTTTAAAATAATGAAAAGTTGCTAATGACAACTTGTGGAAACTACAAAAAGTCATTATCTTGTGCAAAAAAAAATAATTGCAAAGCATCTCATAATACATTTTTTTTAAAAAATAACTACATATTTCAATGCTTGCTTGTGTTTAGCAAGCCAGTTGGTATCTTCAGCTAATGAATATTCATACTAAACTGGTAAACAAAATGTGATGAGAATAGGAAATGTTAAAAAGCTAGTTTTAATTGTCTCTAATCGATCACGACTGAACTTGTCTTTGCATGTCTTGACTTGTCTTGATACAAATTTATTAATATCCCATGATTTAATTTGGATTGAAAACATCCTATTTGCCAATCAAGCCCTCTACCGCTTAGTCATCCGCTCAATGAGTTTGTTATTGCAAATTCCTGGTAACTTATTTTTCTCCTTATTCAATTTAGTGCCATGTATAATCCCGAAGAAAACCGTCAGGGATTTGGAATGATGGCGATGGAGCAGAGATTTCCCAACTGCCAGTTCACACCAAACGGATCCTACAGTTAGTCTCGAGTCAGAGTTTCTCCAAAAGACAAAAAATGCTGGATAATCGCTTTTAAGAGGATGTAAAATTGAAAATCGCCGTTTAAAATCATAATTGGGCAAATCTGAGATAACTGAAATGTGACTTGTAGTATTGTTCGGAGCACTACCACGTGATGGCACATAAAAAGCCAAAAATTAGAAATGATTTCTTTAGTATTTTCTATAAATCAAGTTATTAGTTGCTCAAATTTGATCCTACAAAATGGTGATTCTAATTTATGTTCGGCTTAAAGTTTAAGCGATTTTCGACTATATTCGCAATGCCTGGTTTTCATAAAATTCTCTAGCTCTAATTTACAGTAAAAGCTACTATTACAATTTCAAGCATTATCAGTATAGACTTCAAGACCTTATATATACACGCTTACTGATTGTTTGCGCAATTTTTAGGCGATGGCCCCAAAATCCAGGGCTCGATTCACATTGGCGCCTACAGCGCTCCTAGATTGCAAGTTTACTGTCATCCCGATGGCACGCCGATGAATGGATTCCATCCTGGGATGATGACTGGTAACGGGTTTAGTAGTCCTTGTTCGGCTCCATTTGGAAGCCGCAAAAGGTCCTTGGATGACGAGGACCAGGATGAGTTTAAAAGGCAAAGGATTTCGGAAGGTGAGCGTCCTTTTACCGTTTTTTCATCACCGTGTTATGGACGTAAATGCGGCATATGTGCAATCGCCAACAAAACTTGCGCTATTGGATACAATCATCATACATTGGCACAATTTATGTGAAAATGTTAAAAAAATAGTTTTATCATTGATTAGTTTCAAATTGTTAACTTGGGCTAATTGCAAGTTTCCTGCTAAAACAAAAAGCCGGTGTTATCCGCCATCATCATTCCCTTAATATGCAATTTGGGAAGGGGTGTGCCGAGTGGTTGTATCCTGGCATAACTTTTGTTGGAAATTGGATGAGTGAACGTTGTATGTGTGGTGATGAATGATTAGATCTAAGTATTTAGTTTTAATTAAGAATACCATATCATTTCTACAGGTACCCGGTTCCAGAGTTGCTATGAAATCGAGTTGGTCACACGAGAACCTTATTTAAATCATAAAATTAATAATATGCTTCGGTTCTTTATTTGAACATGAAACTTGGCGATCAAGTTATTGCTTTGCATCGTTACGTTTAAATTGGCATTATTTATTGTGATTTCTTAGTATGGTCCAGTTGATAAAAGCTTGCTATATACCAAATTTTGTTTGCATGCCCTAAACTGCTCAAGGAGAGTAAACGTGGCAATAGATACTAACAACAAGATGGACAGACAACCAACTTTTCAAAATAACTCGTACATCAATTTGATAGCCAACAGCACTTGCTCTTTGTTTATATGCAAGGTGTCCCAAACTTTACATCGCTAGCATTTTAACGTTAATATAGCTGAAAATGACTAGGCTATAGATGATATTATTAAATTTATTATACTTATTGTAATTTTCTTTATCTATATCGCCCATTTGGCTTTAATATTTAAAAAGTTTTGAATTTAAAACTTACTTCGTTTTTACTACAACAAGGAACAATTATTTTATGTGAAAATCAACTAAAACTAAATGTTATAAATGCTATGCAAAATTTATAGTAGTCATGTAAATTAATGGTTACGAATGCATGATGTTGGATGCAATTAAGCTATATGTATAATTTATAAATTGGAGGCTCAGAGTGGCAATTAGTCAGACTTAGGTTAAAAACAAGGATCACGTTTGATATCTGATTCATGTCCTGTTTACGTCAATTCAATATGCCTTTGCATGTTCAAATAAAGAAACAAGATTCGTGCATTAATATATTTTGTAAAAAATTGCCAACGCCAAAAGCTACTAAGTATTTGACCTCTACAGGTCCTAGTCTGTCAAACTAGAAAATGATAAACGGGGTACATGTTTTCAAAGAAATCATGCTTTACTTTTAGATATATAATAATAAACATCCATTGTTTGATTTATATGATATATTTTATCTAACATGCCATAAATCCATAGACAGGCCCACACCTAGGTCAACAGATAAATTAAATAAACATGGACTATCAATGGTTGTTTAACAGAGGCAGATTATACGTTTATTCGGAGATAAAAACAGGTTAAATTTGCTTGTTTTTGTTCACGATATCCAGGGCTCAAGGCTCAAGTATCAGGGATGCAAAAACTAGTGAACAACAGTGTGAAAAATATGAGTTTGAACACGATTACAAAAAAAAATTCCATGTTCTGAGTCGTACGAATTAAACCAGATCGCAAGCGTGATTTTTCCCTCCGACGTTTTCACGGAACCATTTTGTTTTTTTTAGTGTAATCTACAATGGGGCAATTGGGTGTGGGGGTTGCACTCACACCTATGTACACAAAAAATCTGTCCAGTGTGCACATTGGTGGGAGAATGCACATTGTAGAGGACTGAAAAAAATAATGGCTTTTCCGTGAAAAAAGTCAGATGGAAAAATGACGCTTGTGATCTGATTTCGTACGACTCGGTACAGACTGTACAGGAAAAAATTAACGTTCGTGAGTATCGGGCCTTATTGAAAAAAAATTTATACGGATTTCGTTGAATTTTTGCTTTTTCTGCCAATCATTTATGGGCCAGAGCCGCAAGATATATTGGAGAAAAAAATTAAAGTGGTTTGTTGAAACCAATATGATTTCGATGTTAAATTAAAAATGATGCAATGTAGTAAGAGAAACCAGCATGGACAAAGGGTTAGGAAGGTGCAAATTTAACCGTTTTACAACCTGTTTTTATCTCGGATGATATGAGGGTTTATGAAACCAGCTATAGAGATTTAGGGTAAAAACAGCGTGGAGCATGGGAGAATAAGCATAAGAATGAGTTCCTGAAATCAGTCATGTACCAAATGAGTACATGAATGACCAGTTTCTTTAAGTTCAATGTAGCAGCTGCATGTTTAAGTGCAAAAATGTGAATTTATATCATAGCATAAAATAACCTAGCCAACTGGAAATGATATTTTTGCTAGAATTCTTCCAAAATATGTATAGATTTTAATAGTTTGATTTATCCTGTATTTGATAATCATGAGACTAAAACCATAGGCCCTATGTCTGATTATGGAAATTATGTAAATGTTACTTGGGGTACACTAGTTAAGATTAAGCTAGCCATGTTTTGCTCTAAAGCAGTGTTTTTCAACTTTTTCAAACTTACGACTCACTAAACATGGTTCTAAAATTATTCAATGCCTCTTGATATAGGCCCTACAATAAGTGAGAGCAGATAGGATTATACATATCAATGAAAGAGCAATTTTTTTTTTTACAAAAAAATGGACGTTTCACAGCACGATTTAGTTGAAAAATACTGCTTGAAACGCTTTCTAATTTGTTACAAAAAAAATTCATTAATTGCTTGTTACTTCTTTACACAACTACACATATTTAACTTTATTCCTAGATGATTAGACTATAGAAGGGGAAAGGGCTGTTAGCAAAATTAGAGTTAAGTTTTATAGGATCCCACAATTCATCTTAACGATTGGCCTGTGCTATTATTTTCAAATTCTTATCGCAATGGACCAACTCGATTTCATGGCATTCTCATTTTATTGTCTTTCAGCTTTCAGTCGCTCTGGGACTCCGCGAAAGCAAACCTTTGGTTGTCAGATAATTAACACAAAAAAAAATACTTATTCCAACTGCTTCACATTTTTCATACGCCTTATTTCGGCAATGCCATAGGTAAAATGTTATCATAGAAATTGAGTTTCTTGACTTGAAATATCTTCTAGATTCGCTGCCGAGGAACCATTTCTCGTAATGCAGCACTATGGGCCCTGGCAACACGTAAGATGTCCACTTCAATCAATGACGTTTCGAGCGGTTTGCTAGGGCACGTGGCGCTATGTTTTCGAGTGACAAATCGGCATTTGGACGTACCACGGTTTGCTCTCTCCGAATTCCCAGCGTGGTTCTGTTACTTCGATCGAACTTTACAGACTAACCACATTATTTAGCACTGTTTTACTTAGGATCTTGAAGTTATCCATCGAAACTCTTCGAGAACAGGTTTGCATTGGAATGCCGCATTTCCCATTCTGGGGCATATTCAAATTCAAAACTTGCACGAAACATCTGTTTCTGAAAATCACACTTTTGAATCCTACAGAAATGCATTACCAGTAAATTGCGGCAGGCCTCTTGTTAACTTATCACATGCATAGTCCGCCCGAAAACGTCCGATCCTAATTTACCGTTATTTTGACATATGTTAATAACGATAAATTTTTCCAAAATATACAACAGCTGTTTTATTGGCCTTGGACAAGCAATGCGTTTTATAATATGCGGCACGTGTTAAGAACGTGCTAATACTCCACACTTAGTGCAGGTTTAGGGTCGCTACAAACTTCGAAAACCCAATTTTACGTTATTATATTACGCAGCAGCTTTTAAGTAAGCACCAGATGTAGATTTTTACATCTATTCCGTCTTTATCAGTGAAAATATAAAATCCTGCCGCAACAGCTGGTTTTGCATACAAGGAAAAACCTTCAAAAATTTTACGAAACTTGTCTGCATCCATATGGAGTACTTCAAGTGGATAAACTTTCTCTCGTATCAAAACATCCCTTTGTGGGCTTATAAAAAACTGCTGCCGATTGCTAATTTCTGAGATTATTTTTGAAACTATATCCTTTGACCTATTAACTTTAGCCATGCTTCATGCACGGACAGTGTTGCAACTTATGTGCAATCTTAAAAAATAATATTCAGATTAGTCGTTTTATCTTCATTGCAGTACTCTTAGCAGTAGATACAATAATGAAACTACTTGTCATATGTTTAAACAAAAAATATTTTAAATCCAGAGAGACAAATTTCAGAAAACTACACATTACGATGAGCCAGTTACATAGTCGTAAATTTCCTAAACTTTATAAATTTTAAATTATTTTTTACGTTGTAGTTAAAAAACGAAAGAATCTTACTGTTAAGTTTTAAAAAAGCCGAAACTCAAAAAGTTATCATTATTTACAGAAGCTTTTTATTTTACTGTTTCAATCTAAAAATACGTAAATTTTTACGGTCATCATTCTTTAGTACAGTAAAGACCACTGAAATACTAACTCGGCATCAAAGGATAAAACGAAATTCTGATTAGTTTTGCAATAAACATTATAAATAAACTAGAAAATGCGATATATACGCCTCCAGGTCATTCGGCAGCATTTACCAGCATCCACAAAATATTGTTTAATGGAACATTGTGCGTTCGAAAACCGCATTATCCTGGCCCGATGTTTACTTGAATCTCAAAGAGTCTCGATGGATTCACGAAGCGATTGCTTATGTTGCTAACTTCATTGACTACTTTTTTGGTAGCATTTCGTGTTTTTTATGTCTCTTATCTCCAGGTTTTAGGATGGAAGTTCACATCCGAAGGCCCAAGTTCCCGCACGCAAATACCTATTGCAAAATAGCAAACCTCGAATGAGGAAGAGCTACTCATTTCTTTAAAAACGTTCGGTAAACATCCAACAAGAGGATCGAAAATGTATTTGGTGCCAACAAATTCCAGCGTTAAACTCCAGGTCTTACAGGCCGCAGTCATTTAATTTATCGAACTATGCCAAAACCGGAAAACGTAACGAGGAACTTGGGCCTTCGCTCTGAGCCATTTCATTTTATTTTACACCCATCCACCCTTCAGACAGAAACGAAAAAATGAGATGAGGCAGTCAGTCACCCCAGCCTGCCAATGTCGCAACATGCAGCTCCAACCCCCTCAAAAGTGCGGGCCGAGGGGCGCTTTCGCATATGGTTGGTTGTAGGTTTGTCACAATAACGGAAACACACACGTGCACTAATTCAAATTGGATCATGTACTGTAAGTTCGCCGTTGGTCTATTGATGACAATGGCGGTTTGGAATTTATTCAATATCGCATCCGAAAGATACTCCGTTCCACGAATGAATTTTAAAGAGTCTGTGCGAGGGTTTTATTCCGTAGTTAGGGCTCGTAGAAAAGTAGTGATATGGTACATAAAGCACCAAAACATGTTTTTAAAACAAATACTGGGTTTCTGAATTAGGGAAAATGGGTCTCATCCAACATTAACCTGTTTTTAGCTTATGTTAGATTCATGCGAGATATTGTAGACTTCATGCCTCATAAAGATTTCACTACATGTGCACAATCATTCATCGCATGGATAAGAAATTACCAGAGCATATCAAAATGTAGTAGAGGTGACTGCACCGAATGAACACTGAAATGTCACGGCTTGTTTAACAATACTTAGATCTATTGGCATGATGGGCAAAGGAGAGGAGATGTTAATAATCCTGATTTGACCAAGACAATCGCAACAGCAAATAATGAAAATAACTTTATTCTGAATTTAAAATTGTCTAAGAAAGTACAATATTCATTTTTTGGTAACTTCTGACACCTATTGCTTGAAACTCTCAAAATCAAAAGGATCGACAAGCCACGCTTTCACAGTCCGTATTCGTACTGAAAATCAAGATCAAGCCTTTTTGCATTTCGCCTTTTCAATACCATTTTGTTCTATTTCCTCTGGCCTGGCAATCAAAACATACGGTTTTGAAACCCTTAATGATTAATTTCCAGGAAAATGTTGGGAAAAAACTATCTATATTCCTGCAGAAATTGCAAAAAATTTTCAACCGTTTTTATATTTTCTAATCTCCCTTATCCACCTGATAGTCATGCATTTTAACTAATCTAAATTTTTTTTTATAAATTAATGGAATACTGTTGTTATTGCAGTTTCATTCGAGTCAATTCAACTCTGCTAGTGTTTAGTTTATAATATTTTAAGAAATTTAGCAGCGTGCAAAAGTGGTATAACAAAAGGATATTTTTCCAATTTTTTTTTTACGAGTTAAGAAAATTATCAAAATAAGGGCAAAATTTAAAACATGAAAATGTAACTCAAGTTATATGTTGAAAAAATCATCCGAGGGGTAGTCATTCGGTTGCCACAATTATTTTTTAAAAGAAATTTCCATGTTCAAAGATTCAATTCCCCATCTTTTTATACGGCTCAGCAGACCTCAAAGTTTGTTCATGTTTGGCTGATTTTTTTTTAAATATTGAGTGTCCTAAGGCTTTTGCACAATCCTAATGTGAAGCTGCATAACATCGGTGACCAGGTAAAATCCTGCAGCCTGGTGAATATTTCTTCCAGTCTCGTATTTCCTATCCATGCTCTCAATGACCATACATTAAAAGACACTACACGCAAAACACCATTCCCATTGTATTGACTGAACAGTACAAACAACCACAGAATAACCAACTTCGGCAAATAATAGCAGCCGCTGCTGGAAAATGTGATTACTATATGATTGCTCGTGCATGACTTTGTTTGAATCCTTGTTGATATTAGCTTCCAACTTTCTTTCCAGCTTAAGTTGTTTGGCTCTGGTTTTAACTCCGTGTGGTCAGTTTATAAGATGACGCGTAGGGCAGATTGCACACGACCTAAATGACCAATGAGAAGCTCTCGAAGGAAGTGCATTCTCGATCAGTGACAAATTACAAAGTACGAATGACTGTGATACATGCATTCTCGATGTACGAAAACAGTCATATTTTTTTCTCAGATTAGTCTTCCTTTTTGTAAAACTTGTCAGTTTTTGGTATCTTATTTCTCCAATTTTGCCATTCGTCGGTATACCCTCATACATATAACTTGCTTGAGATGGCCATGGAACAATATTTATGTGTAATGATTTAATACATTGCTTTAATACATGTACTTGAATGCATTTGCTGAACAAATTGATTTTTGTTGTTGTTAAAACAAAAGTACCTTCCGAGTTTTCACATTTACGTTCAATGAATACTTTATGGCTATCTAAACAAACCACATTTTGTAATAAAATATTTGACCCTTACTGCATAAATTAATTCAAAATCAGATTGAGTACTCTTCAAAAAATCCAATTTCAAAATTGTCATGAACTTATGTTATCGGCAATGGTTTCAGTTCACCAAATTTTATAGCAGCATGTAGATTATGCAAAATTTCTTTCCTACGAATGGCAGATGATGAGTTTAGCTTAAGATATCACATAAGACTAGAATTTGCAAGCCAATAAGTTTCCATTCTGTTGTTAAGAACGTTATTTGTCAATTTCTAGATTCTCTCTGACCGTGCCACAAAAATCGTTGAAGCATTTGTTATTGCTGCATTGCATTAAGAAGCTTTAAATGTTTCAAAATCTCAAAGCTATTGATGCTGCAATGCAAAAAATAAAATAGTGCTCAAGTCATTCCAACTATTACTTGCTAGGTAAATTGCATGACACTAAAAACCAAATACATGCAGCAAATTTATCAACCTGCAAGTGATAAAAGGATGCTCTAGTTAAAACAATTTTATTAAAAAAAAAACTAAAGTAGATAAAAAAATAATGTTAAAACTGTGTTTTGCAGGAAATTAATCTCAATTATAAGTCCTTTATTCTATGCACATTTTTTCCCATGAACACCATGAGCAATAGGCACCTTTCAAAAATTGTATTATTTCAGGATTATTGAGTTCAATAGGACTCAATTAACCATATGATTTTAACCCAGTAAGCAAACACGATAAAAATACAATAGACAAAATGTCTGGTTCAGTACAATAAGTCTAATCTGTCAATGATCTTCTGGATCAGTTTGCATGTCATTGTAGCATGAAACGAAATTTTGTAAAAAAAAATTATTGATATTAGGTCAAAACACCAGTTGCTATCATGCAGTTGAACATCACAAAATTCTTCTTGTAACAAAGTCAACTAATTTTATCAAATACGAGTCCTATATCGAAGACCGAATATAAAAGAGATTTCTAGTACATGTATAAATTGTGTTCAAACTTATTTTCCAGTTATTTTGCTACAGTAAAATGTTTCTCCAAATATAACCGGAGAGATTTCCAAATATTAAATTAAGTAAAATATAGGTGAATTTTGATACGAATTCTTCTAATGAATATCCACATAATAATAATAATTTATGAGATTAAAAATATTCAATTATTTTATTATGATTATCCGAAAATACAAGTTGAACATTTTTTTTCCAAATATTCATTCTGTGTCTTTGTTACAAGTAGCATCTTGTGGCACGACTACAGAAGTTGAAATTTGTTTGGGTTTAAGTGCCAGAAACGTCCTATAACCATAACATCTAGGCATTTTGAGGCACGGTCAGTGAAACCAAAGTGGTTTTTGTCTCCCAGGATTCTGTCAGGGCCACACTTTTACTAATTGCTTCCATTTATATATATATAAAATGATTTTTTTTTGCTAATTAATTACAATAACCGGGTGTTGCAGCCTATGCTCGTGTGCCTGTACACGAACCCTGATTAATGTGGACTGAACCCGGGCACCGTTTTGTTACAGGAGCTGGCAAACCCCTTGAGCCGAGCCCTGGCTGCTCGTCCGATATTAGAGCGGAGGGCAATCCGCCACACGGTGGCACTCAGCTCCACCTTGCGCCTGCTGGGCAAGCGGGCCATCAGAGCAATTACGGGATTTATGATATCAATCGGCATTATCCACGTTGCCTCATGGGCCACTTAATTTAAGTACACTTGACTCTGTGAGAAGGACTGTTAGAGCAAAATACAAAATGCAAGTTCTCTTTCTGACTTTACTCTGTATTTAAAAGATTCCTTTTCTTTATTCGATCATCATCTGTCCCCCTAGAGTTCACGTAGCGCTAGCCAGAGATACGAGTACGTTATGTGACAACATTTTGGGCACGTGTGTGGATGGTGGTTCAATAGACGTTTTTCGAGAGTTGGGGGCCAGAGGCACGGGCCACGCTGAAGCCATACTGTCAGGGATAGAACGGCGTTTGGGGATTTTGGGCATATTTGGGCAAACTTACCGTCAAACCGTATTTATGAGGTGCCATGCTTGAAAAACTTAGACTAATTTACCTGTAGATTCTTCGCCGCAGGTTTCGGATACATCCGTGATCACTAGTTCATATCAGGAGATTTTTCCTGTTGAAAATAAATTGAAGCTTTTTAAAAAAAAAACCTAATCAAGATAAATCTTCAAAAGCCAATCCAGTTTTGACAAATAAATTAATTTTAATCCAAGTATTTACGTTTAAAACTTTAATAACAACATTGCTTTTATCAAAGTTGATTCACCTCATTTTCATTTACAATAGATATGCTCATGATCAGACACTTATCGCTTTTTTAACCACATTTGGTGAAGTTCGTAGTGACGTAGGCTGAGAGGAGTCAATTTCCTGTTTGACTGACACTACACAACACCTCATTACATGTAAAATTAAAGCTAATAGTTGAAACGCCATTATTACATAATCATTGATTATGCAATCTACTAAACATATTTATGAATAGCAGACGAAACATTTGAAATCTTAGCGCCACACTACAGAATATCAAAAGCTAAGCAAGCTCACTCAAGCCTCCGTCAACTAATCAACAACTTCTTAGCGCGGCTAAGTTTCGTACCGTGAGAGTACCTAGCATTTGGTAATACATGCAAGAAGATTCTTTTAAACATTTACCATTGCTAAGAATCATTTCGAAAAAAGCAAAATTTTCTGAAAAACGAATCTAGGACATAGTCAATCTATTTTTTTTTAATAATTAGCTCCAGGCCACACTAGGCTGGAACCGCGCGTTTGGCTAGCCTCAAGCATTATAAAATTTGCGCATTAATATCTCGTGTGAAAATTCTTGTTGTGAAAATCGCCATGTTTGAGGCTATCCAAACGCGCGTTTCCAGGCTTGTGTGGCTTGGGGCTTAAAGAATTTTCAAAATATCTTTTTCTAAAAATGTGTTTCAACCGAAGCAAGGCTAACTGAAAACTGATGTTGTTGTAAGATCAGGGGTTCTCAAACTGGATGCCGCAATTGTACGCGAGGAGTGCCGCATGATTAACTAATTAACTTCCAAAAAACATAAAGGAAATACTGAAAAATTCATCCAAAGAGTTTTATTCATCGCATTAAAGACAACTTCTTTTCCTAATCTAACCGCTTTAATAGTGCCGTGGCGAATAAAGTTTGAGAACAACTGTTATAGATCACCAGCAGCAAATAGATTTCAATAATGAATTAGTAATTAACCACTAAAACAAAACTTAAAATTGAACAATTTGCAAAATATATTTGCAGAATAATTTTTTCTGCTTCAATTTCATTTTGAATTCATTAAATATTCTAGTGAGTAATACTAGCTGAACTAATAATTGTTTCGGTAGGTTCATCTAAGTTTTTTCAAGGTGTTTGGCGAGTTATGCGAATAGCACTACCATTCGGCATCATTAAAAAGATGTGCAATGCTGTTATATCAGAGTTTTTGCAAATTTGTTCACAGAAAGAGCTGACAGACGTGCAGATTTTATGCTTCTTGCAGCGTCCTCCATCTGCTTATTTGCAAAACTCTGCTTATAACGCTACATGTACGGCAATCTAACCAAAAATTCTAGTTATAAGACTACATCCTTATATTAAATACGGCTGGCGTTTATTTTGCTAAAAGATTGAATACGTCTGTTTGTTTCATCGACAGTATGGCATTTCGTGTGGCCTTTGCTTGCCCTTAACTCTTTAACAGTACTCATTTTAGGAGTTGTTTTACTAGGGAGTGTTTGATTACATGTTGTCATTATGAAAATGTAATATTTGACTCGTATGCTCATTGAATGATATTATGACTCACTTTTCATACCACTCATTATTCATTGGCACGTATCAATCTAAGCTCTTTAATCATCAATCTTACCGGGATTTTAATAGTATTTTTTATTTCAAAATTCTTTAAGTTTTAATCACTAAAAATAAGACTACACCAATTTAAAATTCTAGGAAAAATTACATCAAATTTGATAAAACTTAATAACAAACAAGGAGCTTAGTTTGATATGTCCTTTTTCATTGTTAACCACTCACGGCCGTGATCGTAACATATGTGCTGCGCAGAAAAGTTTCATTTCTGCTTAATTATTTATTGTCGATTATTTATTCCATAAATTCCAGGAATTTTAAAATGACAAAATTTTAAATTTTAATAATTGCTGTTTAATTCATTTATCAAATTTTAAATTTCCATTTCAGTTCAGCACTCCCAGGTGGCACATGGCCCCCAAAGGGCCATTTTGGAAATACTCTTATTCCTACCAGGATTGCTGAACTGAAATTAAGCTACTTTCTACCACTAACTTTCCATTAGTTATTTGCAGCGTAACAAAAAGTAAATTGACATTTACTAAGGTACAATCCCAATTTTTTTTTAATATTGCAGATTTAGGCCTTTATAGGATCCTCATGATAATAGTTGCACACCTTCAATCTTGTTCAATTACTTTGCCATTAACTTACCAAATTAATTAATGTTACAAGACGAGAATGTCTCATAATTTACTATAAACCTCTCACTCAACTAATTAATACTAATTAATGTCATCTTCAACTTCCATGAAATGTTGTGCAGCCAGGATCTATGCAGGATGAGCCAAGTCAAAATTTGCAATGTTTTCTGAAAATGTATTTGCATCCTTAGCCAAAGAATTAAGAATATTTGAAAGTAAATTTGAACTGGTTTTCACAAAGCCGCAGCACACATGCGATCACTGCCAGTTTCATCCCATCACTAATCATAATCATTCCATCATGGCTAAAACTTGAATACAGGTTTCTAATTAACAACAAATCCACTAAATTTCCATTTTTATTTCATTGTGCATTTAGAAATGGACATGAAACGCCGGTTTGCAACAGAGTCCACTCGTAAAGGTCTAGATGCCAGCGATCAACAGTGTCAGAATTCGGCCGCAGCGAGTCAAACTCGTATGAAAATCGAAAGTGTCCAAGATGAATCCGCAGCATCGGCAATCTCAGAGGCTAGCGCCTTATTACGGCATACGCAAGACACGATAAGGGATAAATTTGTAGACAGTCCAAAATGTGAAAAATCCAGCAAAGAAGATAAGCTTTTGGCAATGCAAATGTATTACCACATTCACGGTGGTAATGCGTGGCACTTGCCCACCTTTTATCAAACAAATTAGTACAGAACAGGAGGTAAAGGATTAAGACGGTAACTAAACAAATACATGCAACCTCAACATGTTTTTTTTTTCAAATTATTCTCTTATTATCTTAAACAATATCAACTTTTGAAATGAAATCACTGCAGATTTTTGTTTAATGACAGTCTTAAACCAGGCGGGATGAACATTTTTTTTTCCCACGCGATTTTAAATGTGCCATGTCTAAAATGTTCCTTAAGGGAAAGAAAATGTTATACTTACAATGGAAAATTTAGAACATACAATGTGAGGAAATTAAGCGAAGATACAATTCAGGGTGCCTCAACAGTCAGTGCCACCCAAACATAGTCATGTGTGCTTTATCCACTAATGTGGATAAATATGAAGTTACCTAAGATCATTTTTTTCACTGAAACTTAAATTATAACTTTTTAGCCGCAGCAAATTAGGGAACGGAAGAGAATGGTCTGTTTGTATGAAATGAAGCTAGTGTTTTCGTCTTATTCGCAATTATTTAAAGTTGTTACAATTTTTTTAAGAACAGTGGGTAATGACAAATGGTAGCTACGCTGCAGCACAGTGGTGTACACCAGCACATTTCCTACAAACAGGCCATTCTCTTCCTTTCCATAATTTGACATTTTGTCCTTAAGTGCTACAGCTAAAAAGTTATAATTTGGATTTCATGAAAAAATGATCAAAGTTAAAATCTAACAACATCATTGGATAGAGCATATATGAGATCCTATCTAACCACATAAACAGTATATTTAATTCAATGTAACATTGTAGGTATTTACAATTTAATTCTCCCTTAAAAACAGGCATTTTAATCTTGATGTTTAAGTATTAAATGCATAAATGCAAATTAAACTTTTTTAGAAAATGAACCTCTGTGTTATCACACATCTTTTAATCAAAAATACATGCAGCAAAACAAAACATTTTTCCATCTTAAAGTAGTTATAACACAAGAAATTCAAGTCTACAAGTTTTCCTGTTTATTTATGAAAAAGATGGACCGTAATGAAAGTTGGCATCGTAATTTCGGTTAAAAGTAAATTTAACATTTAAAAATTGAAATGTAGTTAATATATGCATCCAGTCAAATTTTCCATACATGTAATGAATTCTTTCCAAATTATTCCGTTATTCAAAAAATTAAAAAACAGGAAAATTTGAAACTTTGGAAATATAGTTTATGACCATATAACAACTCATTAAAGGACACTTTTGACAAAAGCATCCTTCTGGAATGGTTTTCCTTATGTGAATACGCTCTAATATGAAGTGTCTATTTCCATAATAACATTATTGTAATGTAGGCCTACTAATTTCCCCTTTTTTTCTGGTTTATTAATACAATTACAAAATTTCCCAGTTTGCAACTATAATTCAATTTAGTTCTTTCATTCGGATATCTAAACGAATTATTAAAGCTGTAGCATTCTTAAATGTTGAAGTTTAAAACTGAAGTTTTTCTAAACATGACATAGGCCTATTTCTGAAAACAGTACATGTAATTAAACATCAAACGAATTTTTGTAACATCATATTAAAAAAATCACACAAAAATAATTGCCGATGCTGCGGATGATACAAGGATAGAAGCGTGACACTCGGATGCTCGATGCTTCGTATAAATATCAAAACCTGAAGCACAGTATCTAGACCTCGGCGTGGGCTCTGTTCAGAAGCTTATCGATTTTTCACTCCATGTACTTTAACAATTTCACATTGCAAGTTTTCAGAGGTTCCTAATGCGCTCGAACCGTGTTTAACCGTTATCTTTTGTCTTTTTTGTTTTCTCAGGATTTGAGCCGAACATGCCGACATGCAATGGAGGGCACCCTGCCCCTTCCCAAGCGCCACATCACCAGATGGCGATGGCTGCCAGACCGGAAATGATGTACAACACCAGCACCATGGAACACCAGACCACGATGGCGGAGGCTAAGGGTTACGAAGACTTGTACCTGTACAACATAATAGCCCAAATGCACGGCTCTTAGGCATTTTTGTCCTCAGCACCTATGGCCTCCTAATCCATAAAACAGGATGCCCAAATCAGAGAAATGGTTTATTTAAAGTATTAATTTTTTTTTTTTTCTGGATCAGTTCGAAGAGGGCACCTATCCCACATTGTCCAAAGCTGCACTAAAAGTCGGCTTGTTGGGCAAAATGACGAGAAAAAATTGTAGAGTTCAAAGGAATTGTTTTTGGCATCTTATAAGCTAATACTTATAGATTTATTAATCCAATAATCATACACGAGTCGTATTTTAGTATCACACCTATGAAAAGAGGTAAAGTGTGCGCATGCAATTCTGCTGTGCCGCTAGCGTCTTCCTAACTGTGTAGCCTACTGAACCTCTGAAGCTGACTGTTTAATTATGGAGTATTTGAATGGAGTTAACGAACGAAAAGTCCCAAATTCCTATACGAATATGTGACGTTTTTTTTTTATTTGGCTCGCTTAAAAAGCGACGCACTTTTGTATATATAACGATTCCACTAAATGATGAAATAAAACTATTAAACGCAAAAAAATCCTTGTTATTCTTTTTTCTCTTCAGTCAATGACTTGCTTTACCAACTTTTCCAGTAACAGATGATCGCTGGAAATTTGTATTATTATCGGGGGAGAGGGGGGGAATGGGCTATAGTAATTTAGCATCCCTGACTTTTCCAGAAACATGTTTGAAACAATGTTTCCTGGCCATCATGAAGCCTGAAAATTCAAAAATACGACAAGATGCATTGTATGAACATTGGTCTCAAATAAACCCCGGGTGTGAGAGAAAAGCGATGGATCTCGATGACATGTAGGCCCACCGTAATTTGTCATATTACTGTACCAATTTTATTAGGCAAATAAATTACAGGTATCGTAAATGCTTGTTTCTGGTAAGTTGTCATTTTTAATTTAATGATATCTTAACTTTGAGGGATAAAAATATAAAAAATATATAAATCTCGGCCGGGCAAATTAATTTTCCTTACTTTTTAAATAAACCAATGGTAAATAGCTATCTGAGAGCATGGGTATATGGGATTTATCTGACTGGGATGTTTCCCTGACAATTCCAGGTTTTCCAAGTATGTTGAACAACGTACATGTATATAGCAATAATGTATAAATTAAGTCATTGAAATAAATTCTTCCACATGTTGGGAACTTGGGACGATGGAACATCGCAAAAGGTACCATGTTGGAAACATGTATTTACATGTATGTCAAGTTGGTATCCGGAAACGGTGTTTTTGGCGGATGTGACTAAGCTAAGTGTGCATGCGCACATCCACAAACGCTGAAAAAAGCGATTCCGGCTTGCGCTGGTGAAAAGCCTCTAGTGTTACTTTAAGAACATAAATAAAAGGAAAGGTTAATTCGCTTACTTTCTGTATAAACAACTAGCAAACCATTTTTCCCATCATGTTTGGCGTTTTCAAATAGCATGCCATCTTGATTTAAAGAATCATTGTATACGAGAATTTTATATACAGACATCTTTTAGACGAAACTGAGATGACGATCTGGTGATTAACCAAATGTCGCTTCATAGCGGTAATAAGAAAACGACAACAGAAATGCATAATAAAAACCGGCTCAAACGCCATATCCTACGAGACTACAGTACATATGATTCAAAGCAGTGTTCAAAGCATTGAAAATGTGCTTAGACAAAATCGTTCTTGGTCATGTTCGTTTCTTGTGTTTGTCAATTGTACGGAGCCCTGTAACGGCCAGATGTTTTTTTATTGTCTTTACTGGTACTACCATATACTTTTTTTTATAAAAGCCTACTCTGTAATAAACGTTTTAAATATATATTTAACAATTTATTTAAAGTAAAGACTTTAATAAGCCTGTTTTTCCCCACACTGAATATATTTTTAAATACATGTACATGCATTTGCAAATATAAAAAATAAATGAAACTTAAGCCCCGTTCTCACGGAGCCAATAAAGCCGCGACATTGATGCCCAAAAAAGTCATGATTTCTGTCGTCACGG
>JAQGCC010002065.1:0-20037 GCA_034698905.1 Xestoiulus laeticollis | reverse complement strand
GAAATTTTTCTTATTCCGCCATTTTTCAAGCTGCTGTTCAAGGTACCTAATGAGGTAACTTGAGCAGCAGCTTGAATATGGTGCTCAGGTGAAACTTTCTGTGCAGGTACCAATCCAAGACTTGATACGAAGTTTTGGTCTCAAGCAGCTCCATTTGTGCAACTGTTGTACGGGGGTATATCATTTTATCAGCATTTAATTATGCACCATGCTGACAGTAACCATACATAAATGAAAATTTGCATGTTTTTACACATTTATCCAACATGTCTACTCGTATACAATTTTTTAATGACTTACATTACCTTCTAATAAAAAACTGCTACTTTGAACAACAAGCAAGGAAGCTGGCAGGCATATTGTCATATTTTTTTTTAATTTATGTTCGTCTAAAAGCTGGAAAAGTCAGGGTATTCATATAGCTGGAAATTTCATGGGGAGCCCAGTTTCATGTTTGACAAAATGCTATGATTATAGTGATTTATATGTACCTTCCACTATCCGAATCACTTAATTACCGAAATCAGATTGCCAAAAGGTTCAATTCCTATACAGTTTACTTTGGAACTTAAAACTATGTATATGTTTAAAAGGGAAAGTTTTAAACGACTTTATTGAACTGTCCTATATTTCAGAAATCAACCCCTAATAAAGTACTGCACCTTATACAATTTGTATGAATAATAAAGCATAGACCACAGGATGATGAAATTGTAATATTTTTCCTATATTAATATTGCTATTAATTAGTATATGGGTGCTCCAAGATATCCTCTAATGACTACTTACGTGGGTAGCACTATATAACATGCGATTTGTTAGAAAAAGCAATTATAGTATTTCTCATTAAAAAACAGTTTTAATTTCGAATAATGCAATAGAAGGCGTCCCATTTGCAAAATGCAATTCACTCAACTCGAATTCTCTTAACTGGTTTCGTGTTTTTTCCCATAACCCAATTGTTTCAAACGTGTTTCACAATTTCACGATGCACCATGCAAACTTTTTTTTTTCAGTTTTGCAGAATGCATGGTTTTATAACAACCATGCACTATAGACTTATTTAAAAGCGTCGTTTTTAAAGCATTTAATAACACTCCAGCATTTTTTACCCATCGTCATAACACATAATAATGTTAAAATTTCGTTATAAACGGATGGTTTTTTTTAACCTATAATTAACGATGGAAAGTTAACAGGGCAAGTGGATTAAATATACGCCATTTCCTTGTTTGGGTAGTTTATTTTCCCAAATTGCTTTTCCACGCATTTTTCACATTTCATTGTCGTACTTTTGTTAACACTTCAGTACGCGTATTGTATAGGTAAAAAGCATAACAAGCAAAAAATGATAGATTGAGGGTAATTACTTATGCCTCGTACTGTGTTATCCCTTCAGGGACTTGTCACCGTACATGTACATACATGCATTTCTACCTAAAGTATCGTGGAGCAACCTCAATCTAACTGAACTTCCATATATGGTGTGGCAGGAACATTTATTGCCTGCGTTTAATAGGTTTTAAAATGAATCTCCATAAATCATAAGTTCATCAAATATTTTGGGGGGAAATAACGAAGTTTTCACCATAAAAATGTTGCTGGAATCTACTTTGTTAGCACGATGCTATAGAAATAACACGCATGACTTTGATTATTGATGATGCAGTGGTTCTTTTACTTGTATGATATGTAGGTCGAATATAAAAATCTTAATAAAAATGCTAATTTTAATATAGTTTTTTTTTTCAAATTTGCATTTATTTACCATTTCTATAATGTATAATCATCAATATCATCCCCAACAGCAGTATACAAAAGTCTACAATCACTAATAACATGTTATAAAAGGAAAATAAATGTACATGTACATTCAATTTTTTTGTTTTGAAAAAAAGCTATCACAACTTACAGGGTGCCTCAAAAGCCACTGCCACATCAACTTTTTTCTTAACTTACATGTTATAGCTGTGAAAATTTTGATATTGTGATTAGATAGATTAGATGATTAAAAACTTTAAAAAATTGGTAATGGAGACGAAAAGGGCTCATTTCATACAAACAGACTATTCGCTTTCTTTTCCTAATGTGACATTTTGTCCAAGGTGTTAGGGCTGAAAAGTTATAATTTGGGTTTCCGTGAAAAAACGAATACATGTATAGGCAAAATCTAACAATATCAGTGGATATAGAGCTCCAATAACTTCCTATCAAACCACACAAACAGAATTTTCACAGCAATGTTAAAATCAAACACACCCGTTCAGAACATTCCTTTATGTTCTAGGCTATAATTAAAACGCTCGTATCCATGGCACAAATCGATGAACCATGACCTCAGTAATAGCATTCACATGTACAACGACGAGGAATGATTCATGCATGAGACCGCATTAATTGCTCCTAAACTGTAATCTGAAACAATTGCGAGCATCTGTGCCATCAGTTTAATTGTATTTTAAATGATTATATATCCATGTGCAGTATACTGGAGCAAATCTAAACACGTTAAATGTTATGGCGGTAACTGTTCCAGAAGTCTCGTCTAGATGAAATGTCACGGGGTTGCGATGGAATTTCTGCATTATTGCATAAAATGGTTGGACGTATTGGCTTATGTGCGTTGCCTTTGCATTTTGCTTGTCTTTTTCGATACATTTCATTTTGGTATTGCATTCTGTGGAATTCTTTGAAAATGGTTGCTTGCCAACCGCCATTGCAAACTGTAATCAGACCGAAATGGCATTTGAAAATTTTCGTAATATAGGCAACAGGGAGCAAGGAAACAAACGGCCATTCAATAGCCCGGAAAAAATGGAAAATGAGGCGGAAAACGATATCATAACATGAGTTACAATAGGCGCGTTTAGTCTACTTGCATGCATCATGGCTTATGTCGCCATGTTGGATAGCTTAACATTGGCGCCTGCCATCGCATTTTCCAATGCAATATCAGTGGAAGAATTGGATATGTTATTCCGGTGATGGCTTCATTTTATTTGATTATAAGGTTTGTTGTTCATTGCAAATATTATAGGCTCAGTTCATGCTAGTGTTATCCGGTGCTTTAATAATGAAATTCTCAATAGACTGATGCGTGTTGGGGCTTGTTGCGCACGTACAGGATCCAATACAACTAGGTCATTAGTTTTTTATTAATTTGTTTGCGATGCTATCTCAGACTTAACATTTGAAGTATATAGAAAGCACCAGAGCAATTTTACAAAACGCATTAAAATGATGGAGAGCAATAATGTTGTTTTGTTACACTGCATGACACATATGTATAGGCCTACATGTTATTTTATAATATTTCCATCAAAACTTCAGGGGTTACACATTCCTATAGATGAAATACTGTATGTGCATCTTATTCTTCCATCAACACTTTAGGGGCTAATTTGAACTGTCTCAACTTCGAATTTATGGGTTGCAGTCTCCTGATAAGCTATGTCAAAATACCCTTTCAGGTTATATAATTTTGAGATGAACCCAGATATCTTTCCTTTTTTCAGATATATGTACTAATGTGGATCTAGATTGCTCGAATATCTATCCTTATCAAGTATACAACCCCCAAATGTATACATTTATACTTACATGTTTGTTCAAATTTGTTTCTGCAATTGGAAATGTTCTCTATAACTTAACACTTCACCAACATCAGGCATACCCACATCTACAATGCAATATATCATTATAATGAGCCTGAATTGTTGAGATGCAAATATTAAACAGCTATAATAGCTTATCACACCAAAAAGGAAATAGAAAAGGACATTTGAGAGATTTTAGTTATACATGTATTGTAAAGAGCAGTCACGTCGGTCGTTTGGGTAGTTCAAAAAAGACTTGATGGAACATAAGGCAACATGTTAAATGTTCATGGTAATGTAGAGACCCAATGCGTCGACTTTTCATTCTCAATGATTCTCATCGATTTTATTGCCCAATCAGATCAACTCCACATGACATACAGCATCCCCTCACGACCAAGATTAGATTAGATTGGTCATTGAGATCTCTGGAATGACATGTTTGCTAACTTGATGCAAGTGCACAATGCAAGCTTGTGGCCAAATTTAAAAGAATGTATGGCACTGAAACAAAGGGTAACTAATTCTGCAAGTTAACGATATAGTTGTGACTAAAGAAAGCGCTTTAGGTTAGAAGTAACAAACGAGATGACCTGGACATTCTTGTTGTCAAATGTGTCCTCAGTGTGGGAATGCAAGTTTGCAAACATATATCTGCCCAGATTCTCTTGGGCGCGTTTAACAGGAATGCCAAGCATTAAAATATACATGTTTAGAGACTTGGCCTGATGCATTTTTCAAATTGGCGAGCTTCTGTTTAGTCGCCAGCTCCATTCTGTTTGACAAATAGCGATAAGAGAATTTAAAAACACCCGAGTGTGCATAATTAATGTGTCCTATTATTATATGTTTACTGGCACCGTGGGCTCGAAGATGCAACTTGGGTTTGTAACTTTTGTTGCCGAGGGGGATGGAGTCTGGTTGCATTATGATAACGTGTGGGAATATATTATTGAAATTGGCATGCACTGAGATGATGAATGAGGCCGCCATCTTTGGGGTTGTTATGGATTTTTGTAGGCCCCTCCTAGTCTTCTGGCTGACCCTCATAACTCATCGATTGCTTATTTTTCGTCAGAGCTAAATGCACTTGCGTTCCAGAAGTATTGAGGCGGTGTGCTAGTATTGGAAATATGCTCAGTTGCATGCATGATTGACTGAATGACCATTTTTATCCTTTTGGACATCTGGACGCTTGGGCACGTGGCCTTGCTGTAAAATCAAATCATCTGGAGGCCATGCTTTTTTTTGTGTGGATAATGCCATGTGCATTGCAATGGACTTTAACAGGGTTTTGGAGGGCGTTGTACGAGTTTGATAACTTGTAGGGTCATCGTGACGTTTTATATGCACGTGAGTATGAGTGATTATGCATTTTAAAACACTTTCTGCCATCATAATTACATATAAGATGTGTAACATTCTCATAGCAAATGCTTATAGAGGCGTTGAGATATGCTTTAGAGATTTGATAAAATTACATGAACAAAGTCGTTAATGAGAACATGTGATAGGCTGTTACTTTTAATTAATACATGCTTAAATTTGGTTTAATTTAATCACCTAGTCAATAATGGAACATTCATTCTAGCTGCTCAGCCTATACTTGTTGAGCACATCTGGTTGCTGCAACAGTGGCAAGAATGTAATTTTAAGATATTAGCTTCAGTCACTGTTTCTTACCTTTGACGAGAGGAAAATCAAACATTTTTTTGTAAAGTAGATGGGCGCATGGTGTCAATTTGATAAAATGCATGACCACGCCAAATTTAAAGAAAAGTGAATGTTACATATGCTGATGGTATTTAAATGGAGCGCCGTTATATGACAGGAGCACTAACCCCCGTACCACAGTTTCTCACCTTAAGCTTCTGCTCCGATAAGACGAAGCTCGAAATTTGAGCAAATTCGGCACCGAATTCCCTATCAATATCCGTATCTCGACAGCACCGATTGGTAGGGAAAAATGAGAATTGTAATCTGGCAACATGGTGCATCTGTGTCTCAGATGTAACTAGCTGTGGTACCAATCCCAGGACTGGAGACGCAGCTTGGTCTCAAGCTGCGCCATTTGTGCATCTGTGGTATGGGGGTAAACACCTGAAATGACGTCACATTTGTCCGATTTTTATTTCGTCTAATAAAATGTAGACCTAGCTCTGGACTGGCATGTTAATTTCAGGATACCATTTTTTTATCCAAAGTACTTGTATGGACTTTAAAACTCCCAAATGTATTTTTTAAGATCTTATATTTGTGTGCCGCACCTTTCACATGAAAGAGTTCATAAAATGAACAATATTATTCAACATTAGCATGGACATAACGATGATTGCACAATGATTTGTGGACCATTGTATGAAAATAGTCCATGGACATAATCTATGAATTCAATCAAGTCCGAGCACACAGCCTGCCTATTTTTTTTTTGTCTTGCAAGAAGGAAGGTACAGAGGTCAGTGCGAACTGGACTTCCTTTGAACAACAGGAAACTGAATGACTGACTTCATTTGTTCCGAATGATTTCTTTTTTTAGAACATTAAAGGTTAAGGCTCACATCACCAAGGATACTATATTAAGGGGGGTGAGCTGGGCTGCCACATTGTCTCGATTTTGGTACAAAACGCCACGTTGTGACGGCGTCCGGAGACTCGGTTCATTGGCAATTTGGCATTTCCAACGATGACATCTAAGAACTTCATAAGCTATAAATTATCTTTCCTCTTGAAAAAAAAAGTGAATTTCTTGCATCAACAAGTGCATTATATCGCGCCTTGTATCTTTTCTTTCAGCAGGTCAGAATATTACTTTTTAGCATAAGGACTGAGGACGTCCATAAATGACGTCACGCATTGAGGGTAGAGGAGAGGGGTCACACATGTGTGACGAGGGTAAGGGGGGGAATAAGAAATGTGACGTCACATAAAAAAATCAAAATGCGCTACTTTAAATAACAAGTTTGATCAAAATATTTGTGCAAATTTCAGTTTTCCATTGCCTCCTTTTTAATACATTACATGTTTTCTCCTACAATATCAGTGAAGCGCGCCACACTATGCATACAGATTACAATGACAATAACCAGTTTTCGAGGGTGGGGGTCATTTATGGATAGCCCCTTTACCCCATTTCAAATAAACATCAAGTGGGTTTCGTCCATCCTGTATTTGATCCAAGTTGTTGAGTCCAGTTTTGCTTTTTTTTTTTGCCTAATGACATTTTTGACATGCTGGCACATCAACCTGTACAAACGCACGCAATTCAAAATTTCCTAACCATTGTTATGCAGATTCGGGGTTTATATGCAAATAGGTAGGCTTAGCACTCTTGTCGAATGTCAAACAACATGTGGCACGCAAAGCAGGAGCCACGCTAAGGATTTTAATTAATTGGGATCAGCGTTCCCCTGTATAAATATCGCTTATCACATGTCATCCTTATCGCTGTACCTTGAAATGGAGACCATCGGACTGCCTTAATTTTTATTAGATCCATTTTTAATCGATATGTTATCAGATTCTAAAGTCAGAGCTGGTTGTTGCCAAGGTGGGTTGTCCATGATGCGTGAAGTTGGAATGTTATTCAATCCTGAGAACTTTTTTAGGTAAGATTAAGAAAGTTTGGTTTTACTTTTACCGTTTTCCGAATTCTAGTTACATCATGACCAACACTTTTTTTTTATTAATTAAGTGTCAGATCGATCAGAAATAGGTTTATCTTCGTATAGAGCTGAAGGTTAATTCGTTGTACTTGTCGAGTATTGCATCGTGTATTGGAAGTTTTGATGAAGTTAGTCCTCATCCCTTGCTTTGAAAATACTAGCCCAGTCTTTTTGGATTTTCTGAAACTTGTCATTAGTGCAGTTATAAAGAGGTTTTGGTATTCCTTCAGGTTTTAGACATTTCCAACTTGATTAATGGTGTTGAAAATGAAACCTCACCAGCAGAGTGCTGCATCCTAATTTCCATATATTCCAGTCATGAACTTTCACAACAGTTAATTAGGTAACGGACAAGGTCCAGCTCACGTAATTTGCAAGTAGGCTAGGACATCATTTCTAATTACCTTCTTGCTAAGAAGTTCATGACACATTGTACAATGTACAATATCAGGTGCTAAATGTGCTAACGATAACTTCTGGAGCAGGTTTAGAAAATTTTGCTTTAGGAAGTTTTAGAACATTTTGGCTAACGCGTATACTAGTACATGTTAGTTTTTATGAGTTTTAAGATTTCTGGTTGGCCATCCGTAACAGATTCCATCGCAGTCTTTTGAGCAATGGACCACTGTCCTTGCATATAGCTAGGCCTACACAGAGGCTACCATTATATTCGAATTTGCTGTAGACAGTGATTGTGCAAGTTCTAAAAATCGATTGTGAATCCAAATGGATTACAAATTTTGTAACCTACATTGTAGGGACATACATGTTATTCCTATGTCTACAATAATTATGTGGTAGAGGCCTAGATGTAAATTAGAATGTTAGATACGGATATTGTTGTTTGACATACATTTCATCCCTGAAATACAATTGGCTTGTATTTCACCAATTTAAACCTCTTTAAATTTTGTGCTTTAGCACCAATTTGTACTTTCCAGAGAATTTGTCAGATTCTTATTTTATCTTATTCTGTATTTCCCCGCTGTATAATGTAATGTACATTAATGGTCCTTGAGGAACTACAATTAAAGCATTACTAGTACATGTTACAGCAAATGGTGTTTAACTAAATAAGTGCTGTATTATTTGGTTTAAAAACTAGCTGACTAGACTTAAATGATTCATGGTAGCACTAAAATTGATTATTGAAACCCACTATGCTCGACCTGCTCCAATTTTAGCTTTTTCTAAGCACGAAAACTTGGGAGCTAATTTTTTGGATGACATTTTGGCATAAATTGTTCCTCACGTTGGAACACAGCACCAATACTAGTACATGTAATAAATATAGTTCATGCTCATGTAGGCCTCCATAAGTCTGAATTTATTATAATATATTCATGGTCACACATTAGTTTTTGCCTTAATATGTCAGTTGTGGTTTTTTTTATTAATGGTTTATCCAGATTTTCGACGTTTTTTTTTGGTCTCACAGCTATAACATTCAAGGTTTGTTTGCAATCTGCAACTCTGGTTTGGCCAAATGGGTGGGTTGTCCATGATTTGGTTATTCTTGGGAGTCTCACGCTTTATACATGGGTTTGTAAATGTTTTTCGTCACTGCGGAGGGTCAAAAAAATGATTTTTATCACGAACCCTATACATAATCCGTTATCTTAAGTGAAAAAGCAAAACACTCTGACATTTCTGATCTGTCCACTGATGGCAGACAAAAAACTGCTTCTGTAAAACTTTTTTTATGAACCACCCGGGAGAATTTATACACTGCATGCTGTGATGTGTATTGTCCGCATGTCTAATATTGTAACTGTATATTGTAGTTACTGTCCTGCAGGAACGGTCATGTTGGTCACAATCATGGGAATTTGAACTTGTTCGTAGCCTGCATCACGTGATACCCTTCCTTAGCTTTCTATTGGATAATTGGACAGTTGATTTGAAAGATAGTTGTCTTTTGTGATTTCAACTAATGTATTGTTTAAATTACTGGTCTATATTACCCAAATATTTGAGTATTTTGTCCGCTGCCTGATTTGACTTTTTCTACAGCTGTAGTCACAGAAGGATTTGGATAGAATTTATGTAATTTGTGCATTTCATAAAAAAAAATAACTGCAAAAGCAAGCAATCTTTTGCTATAGCTCAATGCTTATTGTAATTACATGTTTCTCCAGATCTACACAAAACCTGGAATTGTCAGGAAAATAGGATAGACCTGGAATAGTCAGGGGGAAGCGATTTAGTGCCTACATGTATTTGAAAAAGTAGAGAAATTCAACGGATAATTTTCAAAAAATATGGTATTGGAATTGTATCCTTTTGTGGCACATTATTATGGTTTCAAATTAAGCTTTGCCAATAATGTACATGTATTGTATGACAATTTTTGATTATTATCTTATCTCAAGATATATTTGTATATATAATTATTACATTTGCTTTCACATAGCCAGTTATATTAGTTATCACAAAAGACGAGATGTCACATTCAGCCATTCATACATAATATTTTTAACTCCCATATGCAAAAGATATGCATTCTTAACAGAGAAATGCATTTTCGAATGCAATAAGTGTCTCAATCTAAATGCATTTGGAAATGCATTTTTTTTTTTTTTTGCATATGGGTTTAAATTTATGTAAATATGCATCGATAACAGTTTTTACATGTTAATTTTAGGCAAAATACATTTTTGTCAAATCGTGACAATTCATATTCCTAATAAGATTTCCTAATAAAAACAAAATTTTATATAATGTAGTTATGATTTCTATTTCAGATATGACAATGAAAAATCTTTTTAATAACACTTTGTGTGGTTCCATGATGAAGTAACCTAAATGTAGTGAATTTGCAGAATAACAAGACAAGAAGTTAGTTGCCTGGCATATTGTCGTGGTTTTGGATTTTCAATCGTCATGATAGCCAGGAAAAATTGTTTTTCAAACCGGAAAAGTCAAGGAAGTTGGAAATGTTATTTCTTTGGGAACCCTGAATAGCACCAAAGTGCCTTGGTGCCATATGGTGGGTGCATCGACTACAAGTATAGCTCTAGAATCCTAGATTAAGCTTCATGTTTTCTTTGAAAATCGCGTTCATGATTATATTTTTTTTCGTGAAGTATTGTGACGAATATTTACAATAGAGCATTACGAAAATCGCACAAATGTTAGTGAACCTCAACTTCATTTTTTTTTTCTTATTCAAATGAAGCGAGACGAAATGTAATCTTCAGATGCTATCAGCTTTGGCACGGATTTCTGCTCTTTTGAATTTTCATTCCGTGCTGCCTTGCATGTAATAGTGCAACAGAAGTTGGTTTGCAAAATGAACAACTGTTCGTTTCCCAACATCGTGTATTTTTTATTAAAAAAGACACGACGTGTATGTGCATATATGCACAATTGCACATGTATAGTTTCGCTAATACGAGCTTATGTATACTTCCCTTGTTCTTCTTCTGCATGTATTCAATGTCTGACGGGCTGTTGTTTATTTTGGTTTCTTGGAGTTTCTCAGATCCTCCATGTCAGAATTAATCCTACATGGAAACTGCGGTCATTTAAATCCCGCATTACTGCAATTACACAAAGCTGCGCCCCGAAAGTTGTATATACGTCACAATGTATTTGGGGTAAGAATTACATTGTTGTTCCTTTGCATTGGGTAAAGAATGTACCAGAATGGATAATATGTACAGAGGCAAAAAAAATCTAATGGTATTTACATTCTGCATACATGTACTATGTTTACAATTGAACAAGAAATCGATTTAATGAAGCGGTTTTGAGGAAGATGGTGAGGTCCCCTCTTCTTCAGTTTACTTTTGGTCATGGCAATGTTAACCAACAAATCCAATGTGATGGCATTTTTAGAATTTTTTTTTGTGTTTAAAGCATTCGTTGTTAGTCCAAGAAAAACCAGGACTCAAACAAGACTTGAAGACGACTGTTGGTGAGTTCAATTTTTGTAAGAATGGTGGACAAATTTATTCTAGCTTATTGCTCTTGCAAAGATCTTAAGCAGGAAGTCTAGCGCCATCTATGTTGCGTTCTGTGCAACTACCCAAGTTGCAAGATAATTGGGTGTGCGGTGTATTATCTGGTCACCAGAGTTAAATTCTTTATGAGATGAATTAAAAGTTGTCATAGATATATCTTGGAATGATTTAGAAATTGTATTACATTACATGAATGCCTATGCCCAAATGCCTGACTGTTTGTTGACCATTAGATGACAACTAGAACATGTGCTGGTACAGTGAAAACACATGGGACTTGTACATATACAGGTATACATGTACATAGACAGGTCTGAAATTATTTTTTGCACTGGTCCCAAGAGTATGCCATTAGACAGGTTCTACTGTATATTAGTTCGTGAACTATTTAAAGAATTTTTTGTACAAAAATCAATTATTCAGGTATTAAAAAAATTAAATTGTGTGCAAACTTCTTGCAAATACATAAGCTTAATGTTCGAGTTACTTTATTTTGTGTTCAGAATCCTATTAAGCTTTTTTTTTATTAAAAAAAACTGATGAATTATGGTAGAACCTGCGTAAAAGCATACTCTTGGGGGCCGGTACATTTTATGATTTTATAGAGGATATTCTTTTACAGCATGCTTTTAGAAAGATTTTACTGAACTGGAAAACTATAAAATACAAGTACATGTACAGTGTATATGCAAATTTCGCATTAGTAATTGTATTTAATTTGTTTAGTACATGTATTGTAATAAATGTAACTCGTATATATGCCTGGCATGCTGTTTTTCTATTCGCTTTTCACTGTACCAGGAAGCTGAATAGATACCATTTCGTCATATCGGAATTTGACCCATCCATGCATACAATATGTATAGCGTGCAGTTTTTCCTCATAGCAATGCATTGCCAGTAGCCTAATTAATCAAAAAATGTTGGATGAAAATGACTGGTGCTTATGTTTGCGTGTTCTGGCATCAAGAAACATGGCGCCATTTTGCTGCAAAAAAAAAGTCTGATAAAATTCTAATTGCGGTAATTATTTTTTCTCGTTTGCTGCATGACAGTTTACCTGTCTATATAACTGGCCTTCTCGATCACGCACACTTGACATTTGCTATACATGAGAATAATTGATTTACCTTGCGTTTATTGACAGACAAACTGTCTCGCACCTTCTGTCTTGGTCTTCCATTTTTGGATAAACGACTGGTTTGAGCAATGGATTGTATCACATTTTTCTGCTTTTTTTTTAAAAAATAAAAAAATCGATAACATTATATACAGCGCCCTCATAAATTATTTTTATATCGATTTTTGGTGCCGGATTTTTTTTAACTGTCTTCCCATAATTCTTTCCAAGATTAGTTTTGATATTTAACGTGAGGTTTTTGAGCTTTGTTTCGTGTTTGAAACCACCTCGAAAATCGCATCAATAATTCAGCTTTTCTGGTAGTATTGGGAGCACCTCAACTTTGACGGCAGTTTTCCACCCAAATTTCATGTTTAATTAAAGTAATTTTTTTTTCGTGAATAGGGAAGCCTTCAAAATTATATGATTTGTGATATGCATGGCAGAAATAGAAATGGGCTAGGCACAACACAACTGTAGACCGTGCAACACTGATTAAGTCGGGGGAGTTAAGTTTTGTATGCGTTTAAACATAATTAAAGGCTCGTGTTATATTATTTATGACCTGGATTTGATGAATCGCCAAGATTATGAGCCTTACCTTTGTGAAACTTATACTTTTTTTCCACTCTGTTCATTCTGTTCTTCATTCAAATCCACCAGATTTTTGGCCAGGTTTTGACTGGTGCAACATCAGCTGATGGCCTCGGTTTAAGCTACATGTATTATCCATTAACTTCAATGGGTGTGGCTTGGATGCACCATGGATAACGCTTGCTTTGGTTGGATTTTTTTGGTGAAAATTCAAGTAAATTTACCGGAGGGCGACCATTGTTATGGAAATCCCATGATAAACTCTGCAGAATACGTTTTTGAATTGCAAAAGCAATGATGAATCCGAAAAAGCCATTTAATAAAAGCTATAATAACCAAGCATGGTTTGTATGTTTATATACATTCTTGTTGAGCCACTGTGGGGGTCTAACCAAAAATCATGGTGGCCACAGATCAGGAAAGTCAGGGGAAAAATAAAATGGTCAGGAGAATTTTCCCAAATTAAAGCAGAATGTCTGTAACAAGCAGCAGTTGTTACGTTGCGGTTGATAATACTGTTTTTTATTCTTTGAAATAACATTTACACGTAAATTTAAAAATGAGGAGCAAATGCAAAGCAGAATTAGCAAGTGTTACATGGGTTCAAAATGATTGTAAAAAAATATTTGGTTTATTATGAAATGACCCACACATATAACGTTGATAATGGTTACGTGAAACTAGTAAAAAGTGGAATTTGCACACAAAAACAATCCTGCTTCCAAGCTTTTTTTCATTTAAGACAATACCGGTGACCTTCCAAGTTGGGAAAAGTAGCTTTCCAATGGCACAGTTTGATGTATTACCAAGAATATGCTGAATATCCATTGCAACCTCTTAGAACTTCCAAAAATGTGGCTTCACAAGTGATCTATAGTTGCCAAATGTGAATCTCCTTAAATTTTAAAAATAAGACTAAGACATAGACTTTTTAGTGCTTAAATGCTACTCTTAGCTTGAGACTTGTTTTACAAAAAATCTAAAGTCCACATCAAGAAAAATGCAGTTTCATGAAACACGAAACTCGAAACATTTCATGACAAAAATGTTGCACATGAAATGTTTCGATAAATATGTTAGCATCTCAGTATGTTTCCTGAAACAAGGTGTTCAAACCAATGCAACACCATTGAAACATTTCATGAAACAGTTTCAAGTTTCATGTTTCATGGAAATGTTTCTTTGGTGTGGACTAGGCATAATGATTAAACAGCTGAAAAACATGTCTTAAGACCAAGACTAAGATTTACACACTGTGATTAATGTTTCGCATGAATTCTGTTTTCGACTAGGTTGAAATCCATTCTGTGACTATACAGATACGATTTGAAATTTCAAGTTGTCTCCATGACTTAGCCGAAATCCTTACTCCACGGTTTTCTGTAAGCTTCTCCCCCTCAAAATTCGTCTAACTTTGCTCGAAACCGATACCCTATATAGAGAGCATTTCGAATGTCATGTGTAAAAAAATAGCCACTTGAGGTGTGGTTAGGCAATTGCTCATCCATTTTTTTGGTTTCCAAAAGAAGAAAAAAATGGATTATGTATAAACCAGATGAAATCAAGATTACATGCACCGTGAACCCCTCCTTTGAAGACCTCTGGAGAGGTGTTGGAAAATATAAATGTCAATTATGGAGGTGTTGTGCTACACCCCCTTGTCAGGTGTATTTATGTGGTTTCATCTGGGCATACAAATGCCACTTTGTTGTTGCACGAAAGGTTTCAGAAAGAGCGTGAGAGGGGAAAATCCCCAAGTTTTCACAATCAATTCGAGTGTCTTGTCGTTCTGCAAAAAGTGGGGGTGAATTGAACGAGGTTTTTTTTTTATCGAAAAAAATCTTTAAATTGTACTATGCTAGGATATAATAAATATATAGCTTTCAAGCGTTATCGGTAAATTTCATACCATTTTTTTGCTGCTTTTTAAATGTTTGAAGTTCGGAATAGTAGGCCTATTTGATGATTGAAATTTCAATCGATTAAGGTTGGAACGTATTGCTGTTATACATTTATTAAAACCTGACCAAGAACATATCGAGGCCTATATAGTTGTATTGGTGCAGACCTACAGTATCACCAGTTTTCAAAATGTTAATGATGGAAATTTCGTATTAAATTAATTAGTTAAGACCACGTCTTAATTTTCCTGAAAGAAGATTAAGAACTTATCAGGCAATGGAATATCTATTGACCCTATAAAGAAAGATTTAAAGATCCATTAGCTTTAATCTCAGATTTCTAAGAAAATTGTGCAATTGCCACTTAGGTTTTTTTTACTTATTGATGATTTAGCAAGGCTCTAAACCCAGTTTCGATTGCAATTTCGTTCTGTAATTAAAGGCATTCACAACCTTCGTGTCCCAAAGTCAAAACACGTGACTGCAGCGTTTAATTAAATGCTGTGCCATAACCCAACCCGTGATGGACTATTTTTATGAAATTTTTGGAGGATTTTTTCCAAAGAAACGTTGCACGCTCTATTAATAAAGAGAGTGGATGGAATGTATAGCTGAATGGTATTCACCAAGGTCTCGTTGGGAATTTTAATACCTTATACTTTAGCTGACCATCATCCTATATATGGAATTGAGGTATGGACAGAATTGAAGGAGGTTTTTTGTGGGCAAATTTTTATTAAAATAGTATAAAGCCTCGTTTGAAATACATTACAAATAACGTGAAAGAAACATTCAGTAGTTGGAAATGTTTCACCGTTGCCATGACACCAGGAATGCATCAGTACAAAATAAAGTCCTCAAGTAGCCATTTGTGTCATATCTTGATCGTCTGTGCAGTGAATAATTGTCGATTAAATACATGTATGTAACGGTCAGTTAGAGCGAGTTCCACAAATCCGTATTGCTATTGCAAAAACAGGAAGAACAAGATTGTATAACAAGAAAATTGTGTTATTTTGTTACACGAATGTAGTCCCTCACTTTCGCGAATTCTATCTCGTCTTGGATGAAATAAAAATCGGACAAATTGTTGGATAAAGTGCATGGGTGAAATGGGTGACTACGTTAAATTTAAAGCGAATAAAAACAAATTTTTTACAAACTAGAAATAAAAGTCAAGGCAATGGAGCATATATAGCCCCAGTCCACACTAGGCTGGAAACGCGCGTTTGGCTAGCCTCAATCAGAGCATCGAATTTAATTTAAATTCGTAATAAAATATTAATTGTGCAAAAATTCTTTTATAATTTAAAGCCTTGTTTGAGGCTATAGCCAAACGCGCGTTAACAGCCTAGTACGTGGGACCTGGGACTAAATGCTATCTTCTGCCATGGTATAGCATTTAAATGAAGCGCTGTTACGATATGACCACTAAACACGTGATGATATTTTTTTAAAAGTCTTTAATAATTAAGATAATTTATACTATTTTTTTTAAAAATTGTTGTTCTGGGTAAAAGCCGCACGTTGAACAGGATTGCAATTTTGAGATTTTGGGAAATTGAGGTTAGCTGCCCTATACGTACATGTATCGTATACATGTATATCTTAGAAAAATTCAATATTTCAAAACTCGTAAAAACTAACGGCCACTTTGGTGCAATCATCCGGCGTGATGCTTGCCACAAAACGCGGAAATTTGCATGCATTTCCTCGTGACGGAATTTATTAGATGAAAAGTGAACTCAATCGGTTAGTGCGAAACTGCTGCATTAACCACATTTTTGCATATCACATTGTTTAAGTCACGCAATGAATGCGAACGTGAAATTAACCCGAATGAATGTGTCACTCACTAACTTTGAAAAGTGCAGAAATAACAATATCGTATCCCATCGATTATTTATGAAACCGTCATTTAACGGGAATGATAATGTACTTTTTTCAATTTTTATCATCGCCAATTGTCGACTCCCATTTCCTTAAAAAAAATAAGTCGAAACTTTTACATGGAAATTCGAGAAACTGCATTTTTCCTGGAATTTTTACTACAGTATTACATGTATAATAAATTTATATCACTTAGTAAAAAATGATTGGTACACAATAAGTACGTACAACAAGATCTATGATAATTCGCGAATTAATATAACTCATGTATATGTACAGTACATGCAAATTAAAATCATTTTTGATTGTTCAGTTTGTTGATTTAATGATGTTGATGAGAAATTATGTAAAATTTAAAAGTTGAAAAAATGGTGAAAATGAGATTTGTATTTGGCATTTTTAACAATTACAATTGTACTCTACGTTTTTTTTTCTTTGCTGAAGTGATGGAATTTAACTGGCATAAATACATGTACAGTGATAAATAATGTACACAAAATGTGTAATTTTAGCACATACATGTACATTATTTATTATAAAACATCAAATCATTAATGTATATATACACATTAATGATTTGATGTTTTATAAAGCTGATGCTGATCTCAATTTAATTAAAATTAGGACGGTATAATATTGAGCATTTAAGTTTACACTATAGTGTAGTATTAAATTAGACGCATTATTTAACCGAAAACTCATCAATTATGTAAAACGTGTATAGTTACATGTATGTAAATGGTGGGTCTTTCAGTCCTTTTTTTTTCTATAAATGTATACATTACATGTAGGCAGGTTTAGTTTTTTTTTTTTGGCGAATATACAGTTATCGGCGGCGAAATGACTTGGAAATATTCTACATGTTGTGACACTATGTCTCTCTGGAAATACATTACCACACCAACCAGATATTGAATTATAATCCATTATGCTTAACATAGGAATCGATTCAAGGAATCCCTCTTGGAACCCTAGGCTTTGCGCACCATCTATTGGAGTGTTCGGGAAACTGAAACGGAAAATATTTTAGTTAACTTTTCGAATAGGAAGCTGTAGATATAAATAATTGAACTTATCAAATGTTGCCTCGATGTAGGTGCCAAACAGTATAATTACATTACGAAACTTGTGTTGAGCTCCATGATCACCACTGGAGTCATGTGACTTTTATTATTAGTACATGTAGAAGCTTAAATTTAAAAAGATTTAATAGAAGTTGTAATAACTTAGTCACGTGATGATGGGCTTGCATTGCAAATTAACGAAATTTGCATAAAATTCATTATGTACTTTATAGTTTGTATTCAGTGCAACAAGCGGACATAAAAATAAAAATGTATTTTTTTTTTCATTTAGGAGTTTCATGGAGGCTGAAGACAGTACTTACAGCAGTACTAGTGAGGCGGAACCCGACAGTGACCATGAAGACTTTGAAATTGACCACCAGAAACTGTTGGGAACATGGCTGGGAGAACTGGAAAGCGTCTCTTTGGTGAGTTTTTGAATTTTCGCGCCTTTATTCCTAGTTGCCAAAGTCATTCGCAAGAGGGCGCCACAAGGCTTGACGGGAATCGTATACAGGGTGCCCACAGCCCTGGGATTGTAAGGAAAAGTTACATGTATTTATTTTGTTAAAGTCAGAGAAATTTTCACCATAACTTATAAAAATAAATTAATGGAAAAAATTGCTGAATATTCATCACGTTTTGGTGCATCCAGCTAGCTATATTTTTTAAATGCATTTCCTCCAGCTATTTATTACATGTATATATTTTTTTGAGAGTTTGTAGAATCATCATTTGGCAGCTAGTGTCCCATCAAAGACCCTATTTCAAATATACTAGGCAATGATGAGTTTTTGCAATTGAATTTGACGAAACGAAATAGCCAGCTGGATGCACCAAAACGTGATGAATATTGGCCAATTTTGTTCATTAATTTATTTTTATAAGTTAGGGAGAAAATGGTTTATTTAACATTGCAGGTATAGGGCTTGCTACAGAGAGTGGTAATGACCCTTAAACTCATTTTAACACTGTTATATGTACATAAAAATGGACATGTTTTTCACAGGTGTTTTTAACCAGTAATGATTTTTTTCTGTAACTTGTGAGTCGTTCTATATAATACCATGAATATTTGTTTACCTCTTAATTAAATCTTATTTTAATTATAATTTTTAATTCAGACGTGACAAGAGACATTTTTATAGTAGTTTGTATGATACCAAGATGAAGTCAATGTGGTCACTTCCTGAACATTGTAACTTTTTAAAACAGCTTCTTTGAGCAAGAAGACATGTAAGGCATATTGTGATATTTTTAAATTTTCAGGCGTTTTCATAGGCTTACATGTACTAGAAAAGTCAGGGGAGTTGGAAATTTAATTTCTGTTGGAACTGTCTTTCTGTCTATAGTGGTAATGTTATTGTGCTTGATTTGTATTGAAAGTGTAGCTCGGTGCCAAATCAAATGTTTGCCCATAATATCTCTTGGGAAATTTTACCAATTTCTGCAATTACTTTACTTCGTCCAAAGTATTTTCGTAAACACTCGAAGCAGAAGCACACCTGCTTTATTTATAAAGTCTAGAAGTGTGGTGCAGTAATACAAATATGGTAGTGATTTATAGGCTTGTGTCTACTGTAGCATGTTCGTATAGGTTTGCATTTTTTGGGTCAGCTTGAAGGACCAAGTACCTTCGCCATAGGATTCAGGTGAACCACAATGCGTGGGTTATACCCTAGGGTCTTGGCATTTCCGGTTTGTTTTTGGTGGCACGGGCTCGTGGGTGTCAAGTGCAGCCATTGCGGACATATCTCTACATCCGGTGGCGTGCATTGCGACTGCCACTCATTCGACTTTTCAGGTGTGGGGGATGGGGAGGAATTAAATTATATTTACCTGATTTAATCGGCAAACATTTAACCCCCTGCCTCACGATTGACTTTGTGGAGGGTTTGTTGGCAGTGTGGTTTCCTCCCTTCATAATTTTTGAAGATGGGCGTGAGAGGTCAACAAAGGTTTCAAAAAGCAAAATGATATTACGGTCGCCTTCAGTGCTTTTCATTATAATAGTTCTAACCAGTGACCACCAAGGTTAGAGCAAACGAAACGGTGTGTAAACTAAACATGGGGGGTGTCTTACCAACAAATTAAATGTCGATATTCTAAAAATGTCTTAGTATTAAGGGGGAACCGAACTGACCCTGAAATGCATGTTTTGCTATGAGTGAAATTTTGAAACATACTTTTAAAAAAACTACTTGTTATAATACAAAAATAAAAATTGATAAAAATGCAGTATTTTT
>JAQGCC010002064.1:0-20044 GCA_034698905.1 Xestoiulus laeticollis | reverse complement strand
TATATATTATTATAAAAAATTCATGATTTAATAACCTTGTGAGATTTATTTATAATTTTAAAAATTATTAAATGTTGCTGTTTTTTTGCCATGGGAGGGGAGGGGGGGAAGTTAAGAGTTTGTGACATAATTAAATAGGTAGGGTTTATAAAATTGTGACGGTCCGTGACAGGGTGGGGAGGGGGTCTAAAGAGCTCTGTTTTGGCGTGACATCATTTATGCATGGCCACTAGTGGGCAACTTTCTTAGAACCCTCACAGATGGTGCTGCATGTCACCAACAAACATTTTTTTTTTGGTTCTATGCGACTGTAGCACCATCTACGGCAACTGACGCACCCATGAAATTACGTCATTGTGGATTGGTATTAAACCCCTATATATATATATATATATATATATATATATAACCCTTTTCCCCCTCCCCCAAAAAAATCATAATTATGGCGATCCGCGTGATAAATTTCTAATAAAAATGAAAATATCTTTGAGGTTATTTTTTCCAACACTACTCTGTAGAAATATCAAAGGGGAAAAAACCGGATTTGAAAACTATAAAAATAGAAACAGAAAGTGGGTCGCCCACCCTGTCGAATTTCCCTCGCCGCCATCTTAAGTACACATCGTCGAGTCCTTCAAAGTGCACACTTGGGCCCATTACCCATGTGACTATATTAAAAAATAACTGTTTGTTTGTTTTAAGAACATGTTTTCGACACGATGTGTCGAAAATGTGAAGCAGTTTTGGGCCATTTGACATCATCTGAGTTTTCAAAAATAGAAAATGGGCGAAAATGTCCATTTCCCAAATTCAAAACCCTCCAAAACGAGAGGGTTTCAAAAAGTCTTATTGATTTTTTTGATACTAAGGTATAACTTGAAATATATGGACAGTCCCCTAATATAGTGTTTTCAATTTTTTTTTAAATCTGAAAAATCAAATTGGCAAAATGTTAACTTTGGACACCCCACTTTTTAGGGCATATTGCCATATATTTACCTAAGAGGGTCCTTGAATTGGGCAAACTCCTTTTTGGTGTAATTCGTTCTATACACAAAATCGTCAGGAGTTAAACCTTTCCGCTTCATACGTTTCTTCATGTTTCGTCCGCGTCCGAAATTCAACGGAATATCCAGTTTTTTTTTATGAAATTTGTTTTATATAAATATATCTTTACAATAATATTTTTTGGAGAAATATTAATAAAAACGGCTGGGGAAGTTACTAATCACCAGATAATGTAGCGGTACTTTGGCGGTCGAATTTGGGACGCTGGAATGGAACCCAAGAAATGGGGGTGGGAGGTGTTGGTTTTTTCTTATTTTAAACGTTGTGGAGATTCGTTTTCACCTCGATGGTAAAGAATAGTTTTATAATGATTAAATTATTTGTTTCGATGTTTTAAAATTCATTGAAATGCTATAAAATTAAAAAAAAAAAAATGTTTGGAATATGCCTGCCTACCCTCGGTGGAGCTCAGAATTGACTCATCCGCTCACTCAGCTGCTCTATTCGAACGACACGAGGGTGGCGCTCTGCGTTTACCCACAATTCAAAGAAATGAAAACAGTGGCTTTTTGGGCAAAAAGTCGGGGAAAGTCTTGGAAATTTCAAGGATATGGCACCGATAAGCGAACTGGGAAATTGTGCATGGGTGACGAAGATGTTGGATAGTGATTTTGGGTTTTCAACTGTTTTTAGTAATTGCTAATGAAGACTCTGTTTGGAAAGCATGCTGGAATTTTTCACCAAGTGGTGGCGGCACCTATCGGCTTATTTTCCCGCCATTTTTAAAAAAGCCCACGTGGGTTTTTGAATTTAGGCGCAGTATATGGGTGAATTAGGCAACAAAAATTGCCAAATTTGACCCCTTAGTAGGAAATCCCCTATAGGACCTATTGTTATGATAATGATCATGTCGCCGTTGAAACATTACACAACTAGTGACTGTGAATAATGGACATTATGGGACCCGTGTAGAAATGAACATATACTCGGTTGTACGTGAATTTCAAAGTTGCATATAAGATAAATTATATGAAAAAAATGTATCCATAGCCTATAGATAGAAAAATAATGCTTTAGGTCTGGCTATCTGGTCTTCATCAGCTTTAAATATATAATTAGAAATTTTGGAGAATTGAGAAGAAAAATTGAACATTAGCATCACTACCTAAACCTAAATAAAAGTAAGGGAAAATCGGTTGGAATCCCACTCTGACTCTTCTGCTAATTTTTTACTTGAAATATGCTCGGCAGGCTATTGCAAAACTCTCCGTGGGCCAAATGTGACTCGCGGGCCACGGATATGTATACCCTCTGTCTTATTACCCCCAATAGCTGCGACAGAAACGAAGGGAGAAATGTAGTTTAGTCATCAGTCTACTTTTCTAGCCTCAAATGCATGCCTCGATATAGGCTGGTTCGATTAAGTTATCCCTCCCCTAGAAGCCGGAGGTTAGGTCAGGATCCCTCCAGGTCACCCTTAGTATGCTACGTGCCATGCGCTCTAATTGCTCACGTCGAGGCCTGCATTCGAGGCTAGAACATATTAATAGAGAACTTAACTATAGTACTGCCGAAACGAATTTGTTGGGTTATCATAAAAAAATGTAATGTCAGACCGCATTAAATACATGTAGTTCAATTTTTACAGGTTAACCCACATGGGTTGGGTTGACCCCTGAGTTTTCATCGTTTTTTTGCCACGCAAAGCTTAAGGTATGATAAAATTGAAGATGAAGTGCAGAATGATATAATGCTTAGTGATACACTGTTTTGCCTCCCTGTCCAGATGTAATGGGTGTGCAATCATGACTGAATTTTAACTTGCAAAGAATGCATTGCCGCGTACTCACCGAAGAGGTTCCGGTTCGCTCTGCGTGTCCTTGGGCTTGAATTTGGGTTTGTTGGCCCGGGGACAGCCCGAGAGGCTCCGGTGGGACGAGTAGTTGCCCGTCACATGTCCGGACCCATCACAGCCAGGAGTGGGGCACCTAAAACAAGACAAGGGTCAAAAGTTAAAAAGAAACTCTCCTGCTGGTGCAAAAGCCTTTGATATCAAGGATGCTTACTTTAGTTCTTGCTGTTGAGCTTGGACTAACGAGCGGTCAGCGTGAGGACAGCCGGATAAACTAAGATAAAACAAGGAAAAGCATTATGCAAATTACAGGGATTACGCAGAAATGAATTTCCCCGAATTTTAAGAAATGACTCGGTGTTCCCTGACTATTCCAGGTCTATATCCAACTTCCCTGACAATTCCTGGTTTTCTAGGCCTGTAGGAGCCCTGGATTATTTAAGAAGCTTCATCTCACCTTCTGTGGGTTGCATAATTGCCGGACACGTGCCCCATGCCATCACAGCCAGGGGTGGGACACTGGATCAGTTCCTTCCCGTCCCGACCCCGTGGGGTGGGGGGCTTCAGGTAATTTGAAAATGACGATTGGCTAGAAAGATGAAAAGCGGGCATATCGGTGACAAAGCTTCACCCACAATTTAGACCAGGTAACTGGACCAGGCTTGTTACCTTTCTTCCTTGAGGGGCGAAAGTGCCCCTTGTGGGGACAGGGGCGGGGACATGGGAGCCAGACTTCCGGCGTAGGAGGATGCAGAGGAAGATGAGGAGGAAGAGGAGGCGAAGCTGTTTGGACAGCTGACCACTTCCGTTTTGATGTCCCTGGGATGCAACAGGTGACTGGAAGCCGCTGAGAAGTCCACAGGTTCGGTCTGCTCCTCGTCCACCCCCTCAGTGTAGGACCCTTTGCCGCCATGGACGGAGTTGGCATCCATGGGTGACAGATGCTGCCCCTGGTGCTGCTGGCTGGAGGAGGCCCCTTGGCTGGGGCTCGAGCTGTAAACGGTAACAAACTCGGTTTAAATCCCCTGAAATAGATTTTGGGCCGTGTTAGGACCTTAATTGAGGCACTTGCCTTAAATTCAATATGCTCTGCTTGTTGCTCATGCTAAGGTCCAGCGTGTGCAGCTGCGAAATAGAATCTTGGGACTCCGTCCCCGAGAGGGATCCTCCAGACCCCTGCAACTGGGACGGATTAACCCCTGAAGCGGAACTCGTGCTTAGGTCCATGATCAGGTCACCGGTTTTGCTGCTCAGGTTCATAATGGATGACAGGGGCTGCTGTGGATCGTACCGGTATTGGGGCCTAAATTAAACACAAGGGAAATGCTTTAGTCTGTTGGTGCTCACTAAAAATGCCCCTGAAATTAACATTATCTAAGGAATGCTTGCAATAAGTGGAATTTCCAACGTGACGTGTGTGATAGTATAATTTCCCAAGGAAATTGACCGGTCCATTCCTGTAATTTCACCCATGCCCTTCCCATTTGCAATTTGTAAGGACCTAAATCAGGGGTGTCCAATCTTTTTTAAACCGTGGGCCAACATTCCCAATGCACCACCACCTATCCATTTACCAAAACCAAATATTTTTTTTTCTTAATCCTTCATCATATCCTATATCATGCTATGGCCGTCATCAACTTTTTTTAAATTTGAAGTTAGGGCTTTTTTAATATTACTTAATTCAGTTGGAACCCCTTCAGCTAACTTATAATTCGTAATTTACTCTGTATTAAATTAGTTATGATTATGGAGTGGGAGGGTGGGCCATCGCCAAAAGCTCCGTGGGTCAAAAAATGGCTCGCGGGCCACCGGTTGAACACCCCTGGACTAGCTGAAACAGGATACTATACAGTATTACTGCACCATTACATTATTTCTATAGAAATATCTCAGTTTTGCTACATTTCTCAAGTCTAAGCTTACTTTGGTAAAACCGCATAGTTTCTTACATTTTTGACAAAAATTTCCAAAAAATTCTATAGCAAATATAAAGTTTGCCTTGTTTTTTTTTTTTCACTCAATTTTACTGTTCATTTACTGAATTTAAAATGGATAATGGGACCATTGCATATTAGAGCCAAACGAGCATAAGCCGAGTTATCGGTTATTATCGGAGTTATTAGGTGGCTGACAGCTAAAGGCGGAAGTGAATATGCGCATGCGCGAGCCGCTGTTATTCAACGCCATTGATTCCGGCGAAATGCACTTTTATAACCAGATTTAGCTGTCAGCCACCTACTTGAAGGTCCCATTATCCGGAATGTACTGTTTATTTGTTATTATCGATTGAAGGGGGGGGGGGGGGAGGGATGAATATAGTCTATTTTTAAATATCCCTGTGCATTTTTTCGCCGAATTTCAAGTACCTGTAATTGGGTCTGTTGGTTTTGTTGATGAGGTTTTCCCGTTCCCCTTCGCTCTTGATTTTTGGGGCAATGGGCTTGTTGGCGTAAAACTTTTGTTCGTAGTGGGCGTAGTCCAGGGGCTTGCTGGAAATGTTGAACCAACTTCGATCGTTAAGTTCCCGCAGGTCAAAGGTGAAGATACCGGCCGTTTTTCCCCCTGGCGGGACGCCTTATACCCTTACCTATACTTCTCCAGCTCCTTGGTTAGGTTGGTGCGAGGCGTGGTGGTGGACACTCCGTACGATGGACAGTTGTAGTCCTGGATCTCCAGCTGTTTCACGAAGCACATGGGACGGAGGACCCGGTCCGAACTCATTGGGGGCTCTGCTAGAAGGGGAATGGAATGGGTAGCGGAAAAGGGCAGATTAGATATATGAGATCGACGATGGAGGTTCAATGGACCGTGGCTGCCTCAGTGACGTAAAACTGGCTTTGGACAACATTTTGATTGCCCTACTGTCAGCACATTACTTCTTGTAAATGGCACAGGGTGGTGTGATGGGGAATTGGTATTTTTTTTAGAATTCAATTATGTTGGTTAGGACCGCTTGTAGGTTGACCAGGGTGTCTAGTTATTCTTGAAACTCGGGCCCAAGTTATCTAATTTATTTGCAGAAGTTTGCAATTTTTTTGTTACTTTTTGTAATTTTGTAAATTTTTAATAAATAATTGGGATAACTTACAGTAAGGTCCCTTGTATTCACATTGAAAGTATATGGTCCCTTGTTTTGTATTCAGGAGAAAAGTACCATTAATTTGATGGAATTTCATTCTATATTTCATGAATTAATTATACCATACCAGATGAGGGTTTTTATATAGTTTGTCTACTGGAATGAAGCTTTATCTGTGCTTGCAGTAAGGTCCCTTGTTTTGTATTCACGAGGAAAGTATCATTATTTTGCTGGAATTTCGTTCTACATTTCATGAATTTATGCTACAGTATATACCAAATGAGAAATTTATAAAGGTTCTATAGTTTGCCTTTTTGTTACTGGAATTAAGTTTTTTGAGTGTGCTGCCAATAAGGTCTATTGTATTCACGGGAGAAGTACATGTACCTTATTTGGCAGAAATTTTGTTTTATATTTCGATAATTTCTCCCCAAATTTTATGAATAATTATACTCGAAAGCATAAGGGATGGGCCCTGAAATCCATGGATCCCAGTACATTTACTGGACACGCTGGATGACACAAAATTCATCCGTAGGCTGCAGTCGAATGATCATGCTCTCGGTGAAGGACCATTTGATCACCTTTGCTTTTTGTGTGTCCACCGAAGTTCGTTGTACGTCACTAGAGGGCGGTACGAAAGGGCCGGGTTGTACTCGCACCTGTTAATAGCGCGAGCGAGTACGTGTACTCACGTGGTGTGCTGGGCGAGGTCGCTTTGATGACGTGCTTGTGCTCCTTCTGCACTTGTTTCTCCATGGCCGCAATGGGGCATCCTGACAGGCTGTGGTTGGAGAGGAGATGGCCGACGTCAGTGCAGGGCAGGCAACCGGTGCAACTTAAGGGGAGCAAGGGGCACACTCTCATGGTACACGGGACCACACACCAACCCCCCGACCACCATGCGACAATTACCTGCGGTGAGAGTTCCGGTTGCTGTTCACGTGACCTCGTCCGGTGCAACCTGGAGTAGGACACCTGAAAGGAAGACAAATGGGCTGCTTAGTCAAGAGCCTGTACGATGATGTTGACATGTCCACGATAATGAATTCAGCTTAATCGGCACAAATCGTTACTGTAACACCCTTACCACATTTGCTGAAATTGTTCAGCTTGAGATTGAGCTGGCTCTCAAGTAGACCAAATTGCATACAAATCCCAGGACTTGAGCCGCAGCTCGGTCTCAAGCTGAACAATTTCAGCAATTATGTTACGAGGGTTATAGTCAAGGTTTGGGGCAAGATGCCGTTGAATCAATTAAGCCGGGTCGCCACCACTTACAAAAAAAAACCTTTGTCCAACTTACAGAAAATACAATGGCGAAATTTCGCCATTGCATTTTCTGTAAGTTGGACAAAAAGGCGTGTTTTTGTAAGTGGTGGTGACCCAGGTTAAGTGCCTTAAACTGAGAAATCTCATTTTTGAGACCCTTTTTCTCGTGATATTATGATATATTCCATTGTTGTTCCAGTTGAAAATTACAAAACTTGAATACATGTATGAACGTTCTTATTAGAGTGGAATGTCATATTAGACTCATAAAATCTTAAGGGACGTACGATTCTATGGCGTACGTCTCATATATTAAAATCACTTTGATATTGTGGTCTCATTTGGCCCCATTGTTTGTCTTATTAATCATTAATTGCTCCATAAACTATTTTTTCTGATATGTTTTTCTTTATAAAGGTTTCATTAGGTTTGATTAGGTGAGTGGTGTTATCCTTGTGCGGAACTTTCCTAGAATCCTTGACGTTCTTTAGGACCGATTTAACAGATTAACTTACCTTGAAAATTCATCAAATTTGTCCATCTGAGTTTTTATTTTTGCACAAACTTTTGTAAAAAAAACTAAATCTAAAAGGAATCCAAACCTGCACATGCGACGCCACGTTCGAATTTTGTCACGTGTAAGTTGGGATTTTTTTAAATTTCTTTTTTAAATAAGTAGAGAAATTATATTAAAAAGTATAGAGGAAAATTGAGATCTCTGACTGACAAATTTTACGTATAAGTTAATCTGCTAAATCTATATTGTGCTTCAATTCGCCTCAATGTTCTGATTAAACATTAAACAATGGCTTACTTCAGAATTGTCTCGTGCATCGCCAGTACTAAAATGAAACGAAATGCAAATATCAGTAGTGAGAAACTGGTCAATTTCGAGATTTTCTGAAAAAAAATGTATGATATACTTACTTTCCGGAGTCACCTTATCCTTTCTCGGACACCCTGAAAGACTGAATTAAAAAACGTTTTAAAAATTATCCACATAAAAGTAATAATAATTCATGATCTTTATTTTCCCAATTTTTTTTGAAAATCTAGGAAGAAACTAAGAGAAACTCGGCTAGTATTATAGGATCCAGTAAAACCTGTTAAAGGTGGCCATCCAAAAAAATGGCCAAATTCGGTCACTGTATACAAGTGGTCACTTTACAGAGAATTTTTATAAAGGAAAACATACAGGTATGCACTAAATCCAATCTATCAAAAGTGGTCACTAGGCAGAGTTACTACATGTATATAAATCCCTATAAAGAAAGATTAATAAGCCCTACGGAACTCAGCCCGTCTAGCTTAAATCCTATTTGATATAGGCGGCTATGATATGAGGTAACATATTGAAACGATTTTCTAAAACACAGGCACACATTTACATGTATATTCCGTTTTTTAAAACAGATTTTTTGTGCTTTTTTAAAAAAAAAAATGTTCATTCCAATTCGTTATGTTTGAGATGGAGCTACATGTACTTTTGTTGAGTGCGCCGTACGCTTACAAATAAGTCTAAAACGATAGCGTATACACCACAAATTCGTTAATGATACCCTGGGGTGTAATTTCGCACTTTGATACGTGAGATTCGGGAACTAATTAAGAATAATTATTCAAAACTCGTCTGAAATGAAACGTGGCCGCCCATAAATACTCCTTCGTACGTATGGTTTGCACTATTTCAGGGGCAGCAATGGCATTATCCATTCATACATGTACATGTAGCCTTGTAACTTTTGTAGCATTTGTAGTACATTTGTAGTACATTTTGTAGCATTTGTAGCATAGTAGCACATGTAGCATTTGTAACTGTGTAACTTTAAAATGCGCGTACTGTAGGCTACATGTACATGTATGAATGGATAATGCCATAGCTGCCCCTGAAATGCGGCAAACCATACGTGCAGAGGAGTATTTATAGGCGGCCACGTTTCATTTCAGACGAGTTTTGAATACGTATTCCTAATTAGTTCCCGAATCTCGCGTATCCAAGTGCGAAAAATATGCTTCCGTAAATTTGTCCGAATTTTAATTTCGTCTAAGACGAGATAGCTATTGTGAACTAATCTAGGATGTCGTCGCTGGTGATTTTTTAACAACAAAAAATGTACTCAGCAGTGTTTTGATATCTTAAGGGACGGTTGCACCAACAAAGGTTAAGAATAACCTAGAGTTAACCTGCTTTATAACACTAGGTTAGCCCACCCTTGCATTGCACAAGCGTGGGTTAGGGAAAAAAGGAGCGATAGGTTAACCCAGCGAGTAGGCAGGGTTAACCTCAGATTAATATTCTAGAATTACATGTATATGGCGGCCATTTTGTTTTCTGTATGTTGGAATATGGGTTCTATAACCCAGGGTTGTTTTATCAAGGGTTAATTGGTGCAACACATACAGCTAACCTGGAGGTTAACCTTAGATTTTTACCTCAGTTGGTGCAACCAGGGTTGCATACCAGAATAAGCCTTTTTTTCGAAATTATTTTTTCATTTAATTTTGGAAACTACTAGGAACAAATGAAATGTAGTAGGACGTTGCATAAATATTCTAAAATTTGTTTAAATTTTTTGTTTAAATATATGTATATTAGGCTTCATGGAAATATGCCTGTAAAAATTACCAGACATAAACTTTACGGACATATTTCCATGAAGCGTAATATACATATATTTAAACAAATAATTGAATATTTATACTAGGTCCTACTACATTTCATTCGCTCCTATCAGTTTCCAAAATTAAATAAAAAAATAATTTAAAAAAAGGCTTTTTCTGGTATGCAACCTTCTTAAGTGATTAATCTGACAGAAGGACTAGCAGCAGTTAATCTCAATTCGTTTCATCATCCTCTACTTCTTACGTTCCTAATCCCTTAAAATGTTAATGGTAATTTTTTTTTTGTTGGTAGTTATGTTCAAAACATGAACTCGACTGTAGCTATTTTAGGAATACTTTCAAGAGAGATGATGATTTCCCCCCCAAAAGATATTAGAGAATGTAGCTGTGATTAAACATTCTTACCTTCGGTGGTGAGAGTATAACCCTGTCACGTGTCCTGTTCCATTGCAACCAGGAGTTGGGCACTTGCTCTCTGACAGAAAAAAAATAGGACAAGTGTTCAGACAGTGTTCAGACAGATGTTCAGTGTCCATGGTTACTCCATCTCACCTATGGGCACTCCGTTCTTAGACTGCTGGTCGCAAGAGCGTCGCATGCCGTCCATGGAGCGGTCGCCATATCTACTGTGTTCGACGGGGGACATGGACCCGTCACTCATGGCCATCCTGTCCTCTAACATCGTTGGTGACATGACCATGGCTGGCCTCATCGACTGCTGGAAGTTGAAGTGCAGCTGCTGTTGGTGAGACTGCAGTTCGCCCATTGGATTGACCCTGGAGGAGGAAGGGGAGGCTGTTGGATGAGACAGCGGCTGGGTGGCGGAGGAGCCTGCCTGGGCATGGTGCACGGTGGAATTCTTCAGCTCCATCAGGGTGAGGGCACAACGCTCTTCAAGGCTGACACCGTCGCCTAGGTCGTCGTCGAAGCTGTCTGAGAGACGGGTAAGACGGATGCTCTCCTCCACTCGGGTCATTACTGCATCCTCGCTGATGGAGGGAACCTCCATCGCCATCTCCTCGACCATCTCGCCGGTGCCCTTACTAAAATTGAAAGTTTGTTAAATTGCATTTTCAGAGATGTGGTGAGTTCTGACAATGTGGAATTTGGACACGTTGAGAAGAAGGACAACTGACACTGTTGCTGGTTTTCGCCCAAGAGATATAAAGTAGAAGCTCGATTTTATGAACTAATTGGGACTAGAGGTGGCTCATAAAATCAAAATGCTCAGATAATCGAGGTTGAAATTTAAAAAAAAAAAAGAAAACTTATTTTAAAAAATAGGAAACAAGTCAATTATGTGTTCAAAGTATTTTATCATAATACATTTACAGGGTGGAAAAGTCTGTTCCTCACCCCAAATTTCGAGAATGGCTGCAAAAAAATCTGATAGGAATCATGGGGTGCTGAATTCAATCGTGCCCAGAACATTTGGCCCATGGCCCATTTCAAGGGTTTTCAGGTTCTATCTTTGAAATGGTGATAGGTACAAAGAAAAAGTCAATTAGAAAGTTGTAGGGCACCCTCAAAATAGTGAAGACACATTACAAGCATGAACATAACTATATAGAGTACATGGTGTTTTATTCCACCCTGTATATCGACTTTTGTTAGACAGGTTTGAATTATCAACCTTTTTATAAGGTTTTATTATCAAAGCCAAATCCCATGTATTTCGTATATTTAATATATTGAATTACATGTATTTCATGTATTTAACTAATTACCCAAGATTGAGGCCTGCGCCAGCCAAGAAATGCACTGTGTGGTCGGCAGGAGCCACGTGCTGATGAGTTCATAAATAGAGGTTCATAAAATCGAGGTTCTACTGTACCGGGGGGAATCTGTCTCCAGAGGGGTGTTTTGAAGAAATACCTTAAGTTTTTGGTAAGGGAAATTCTTCGCTCCTTATCCCAAGGCTCTTCCGTCGCCTCTATGTCCTCCCTCAGGCGCCTACAGAGCTCTTCCTCAACGTCGTCTTGGTGGTGGTCCCCATCCTCTGCCACTTCCGTTTCAGTTTCCTCCATCTTGATCAGTTGACAAGCAGCTCCAGACTGGATGTGGGCACACTCTGCCTCGATCTTGAGCAGGTTCTCAACGTCGTCCGACTCGGTCATGTCGTAGAAAATCTCGGACTCTTCCACCGGAGAGCCGTCCTGACCTGTAGCGACACTGCTGCCGCTACTTCCGTTGCTGTTGCTGCTACGTTCCGTGAAACTGCTGGTGGCCTCTGGGTCCCGGCCGTCGTCGCCGCAGCTGGACGGTGAGAAGGTGGACGCTGATGCTGGCGACGAGAACCAAACGGAAGACGACGGCTCTGAAGACTGAGTGTCGCATTCTGACAGGTTTCCGGAAACGGCATCGGAAGCACCCTCTTCCGACGGCGGTTGCGTGGCCGGCGACTGCATCGGTGAGGCGTCACCTCCGTCTTCTTCAAGGGCCGGGCCCGATGAAGACAGCGTGATGGCATCCCTCAATGACTTATTACTGAAATGGAGTTTCAGGTTTATGACTACACCAAAACCTGTGAATAGCGCAAATCATTGAGACGGAACCAAAAGTTGTGCTATTTGGAGGGATAGTGCTGTTTGAAAGTTCAGCTAAAGTGATGACCATAACACACCCACGGGCACATGTACAATGTATACGTGTAGAAGTTGCACAATGAAGATGCATAAAGAAATATAAGTTGCATTTTTAATGTTTTTTTATCCCAAACAATACCGAAAAATACATGTAGCAAACAAGCTTACATGTATACAGCTTCTGAAAGAATACAAGTCGAGTTTTTGAATTACTTATATGTGCTGTTCAAATTAATAAGAGCATAAATTTCGCTTTGTATATCCGTAATGCAGATGATTTTACTTCCGTTATATTCACTGTGCTGTATAGTACACTGTATCCCGTAAGTTGCTAACGTACATGTACAATGTACACATAAGGAAATTGCATGCACTTTTATAAAAGGTGAACATGCATTCACTTAAGGCGCCTTACACCCGCAAGGTGGAATTGGACAAGGTCCGCGTTACATAGGATAGGATAGGTCAGGTCGCAGTTTCAAGCGATAAAGATGGTTTCTTCATTAATATTTCAAAAAGTTACTATTTTAAAATTTTGAAAAAATTTATAAAATTATTTCGTAGCATTATCTTAGATCTCCCAAAGTTTCATTTTTGTATCAAAATTAGATCGCTAGATATTATTATTTAAAGGTTTATTTCTAATGTGGTTCTGTGTTAAAAATCGTGTTATTATCCCCTTGGAAAATGGCAACTTACTACCACAAGGGGGCGCTGCACGTAACGCGGACCTTGCCCTTTCCCAGTGGATCAAATTTCTTTCTTTTTGTACAGTTATTGCTATATTCGGCAGGTAAAATCACGATTCTGTCCCTGTACACATATAGTGCATTTTGCATTTCACAGGTTTTGCGCTATATCAAGGTATAAGTTGTTCTATAAAATCGATCCGTCCCGACTGTGAATTATTACTTCCAGGTAGTGCACTATATGGAGGCCATTATTCTACAGGTTTTTGGTGCAGGTTGATTTAGGACAGGGTTCGAACATCCCTATACCTTCAAGAACCAATGACCTTATGGCCATTGGTTCTGAAAGTCTATGGTATCATGAAAAAAAAAAGTCCAGTCAAGTGTTAAATACCTTAAAATTTTAGTAAGTGTGGGCACAGCGTCAGTCGTATTGGGCTTGATGTCACCGTCCTCCTTCTCGAAGAGGTTCTCGAAGAGTGGCTTGTCGTCACTCTCAGGGTCACCCAGGAAGGACACTTCTTCACTCAGCTTGCCTGACAGGCTCCTCAGCGCTGCCTCTGCCTCTTGGATACACAACTTGTCCTCGTCCACTTCCGTTTCTCCTTCCTTACCATCTTCCGTTGTCTTACTCCTGGGGTTGGCGGCCTTGTCATCGTCCTCCGCAGCCGTCCAACGGCCCTTGGAGGTCGAACGGGTGGCCAACCGAGGAGCGCTTTCCTCGCGCTCTTTGGCTTCCGATGATGGACACTGGCCCTTGGCACTCGACTGTGGTCCTTCCTTGACACACAGTCGCTTCCGGTCGCCGGTCGTTCTGCTCTGTTGGGACTTGCTCTGTCCAGTCTTGTCCACGTTCTGAGGAATGCCACATTTCTTCTCTCCAAGAGCATTCTTGAGCTGCTTGGCTTTGGCGTTGGAGGAAGATGTTGTATCGGCTTCTGTCCGTCGCTTCTTACTCGCTATTGGGCAAGTTGAGATTCTGCAAGAAAGATATTATTTGAATTTGATTTTCTGCAAGAAGGATGTTATCGATTTTGATGTTCTGCAAGAAAGATATTATCGATTTTGATTTTCTGCAAGCTGCATGCTTGCTGCATGGTATTGGTTGTTGGTTGATGGCTTCTTGTAAGAATTTCTGGAAGCCATCTGATTAGTGCAAGCTTTTATATTGAAAATGTTTGTAAAGGACTACTAAAATTCTTAAAATTCGTGAAATCATGAAGGAATTTTAACGATCTGAATTGCTACATGCTAATATTGGTTGTTGGATGATGAATTCTTGTACGGATTTCTGGAAGTCCTTCGGGCATCGTCTGATTTATGGAAGGGATTACAGTGAAAATGTTTGTAAAGGACTACTAAAATTCTTAAAACTCGTGAAATCATGCAAGGAATTTCAACAATCTAAATTGCTGCATGCTAACATTGGCTGTTGGGTGATGGCGTCTTGTAAGAATTTCTGGAAGCCATCTGATTAGTGCAAACTTTTACATTGAAAATGTTTGTAAAGGACTACTAAAATTCTTAAGATTCGTGGAATCATGAAGGAATTACAACAATCTGAATTGCTGCATTATAACATTGGTTGTTGGATGATGGATTCTTGTACGGATTTCTGGAAGCCATTCGGGCATCGTCTGATTAGGCAAGGGTTTACAGTGAAAAAGTTTGTAAATTACTGACCCAAAGCTCTAGTAATTTACAAGAAGCCATCTGGGTTCCTGAATGCTGCATGCCAGGATTGGTTGCGGAATGATGGCTTCTTGTAAGGATTTCTGGAGGCCATCCGGACGTTGTCTGATTTTTGCAAGTTTTTACAATGAAAATGTTTGCAAACAACCTTTCCAAAGTTCATGCACCCAACCCAATATTTTTACAGAAAGTTGTGCAGGCATCAACATGTTCAAAATGTCAACTCACGTTCTGTGCTTGAAAAATTTTCCACTCACGTGACCTGTCCCATCGCATCCTCTGGTTGGGCAACTGGAGGATGACAAAATCCAATGTTTTATTTAATAGTGAATTTTACTTAATACAAAACACGAAAACTAACGATACCATCAAAACGTTTTGTTTGATTGTGTTTCGGTGCACTCACCTTCCTACATCTTGGGCGTCTGATATTGCTGAGAAAAATAGAGGAAATTGGGAAAAATGGTTAATTAGGATGGGCATATTACGCTCGGTTAATTTTTGAATGGGCATGCGAAGCGTGCGAGGGAATCATCAGCATCATCCGGAGAATGAAGGCCAAAGGTCAAACAGCAAATGATAAGAGAGACGTGCACTGAAGCGCGTCAAATTGCTGAAAGCGATCATGCAGCTTTGCGCATATACGGTTACATTCAGCCCTGGTCAGGTTAAGAATTATTCAAATGAGGCAGGGTTAAACGAAAGAATGATCTTTAATTGGCCTAAAGGCGAGGTGGGTTCCTTTAGATCTTTTTATGCAAAATCGATTATGGGAGGTAGATGACCAATATGCGGATTCCAGGTTTCCAAACTGCTGATGGTCCTAAAATTACTACATTTTCTATATATCTTAATTTTGAACGCAATACTTGTTAAGTTTTTTTTTTAGATTTGTCAGACAATCAGCATTCTATTTTCTCTTAGGCGAATTAAAAATCGGATCAGTTGTTAAATTAGTTTGGATGTATGTGCGCGATTGCCGTCATTACTTATATCCTCTTAAACGTGAGGAGACCTATTGCCTTCACTTTTTTATTTATTTTTGATACAATGTTCTTTATTTCATTTTCCGGGTTGCTGTTTTTATCCTCTTTAAATTTGGCGTGGCCACGCATGTTAACCGCATACTAGGAATTTCTCCGATTTCTATTTCATCTAAGGCGAAATATTCATTGTATAAATGGCCTGAATGCCTGATTGTCATTTGAGATGTAAGCTGTCATCACTTTATATCTCTGGTTTGCTATAGGTGTGGTTACGCATTTTATCCATATCCAACTATATATTATAGGGGGGTGACCAGTCAAAACCGCGCAAGAAAAAAGGCGCCCCCAAAATAGCGCGCGATACAAAAGGGCGCGATTATGTTGGCGCCAAAACATTAGCGCATTCTAACTCCGCCCTAACCCGCATTCTACCCCGCCCTAACTTAAACTAACCTATCCGGTGCAACCTAACCCCGCCCCTAACCCAAACTAACCTATACGGTGCCCAATGTATCGTACCGGATAGGTTATAAGTTTGGGTTAGGGTGGGGTTAGGCAGCGCCGCAGGCCGGCGAATGGCATTTGCGCTATTTTCGGCGCCCTTTTGTATCGCGCGCTAATGTTGCAACGCGCCATTATCGGCGCGATTTTGTCGGCGCCATTAAGGCTGCGCGCTTATGATGGGGTTGCCATTATCAGGCATTTGTCCGATTATTATTTCGTCTAAAACATAATAGAATTCGTGGCAGGAGCTGATATTCGCAACTTTTGCTGACTTTTTAAGATCGATTTTATCACGAAATTTACATAAAACTTAAATTATAGTCTTTTAAGATCGAGGGTTGCATACCAGAATAAGCCTTTTTTTCTGAATTATTTTTTTATTTAATTTTGGAAACTGTCAGGAACAAATGGAATGTACGAGGACCTAACATAAATATTCTATTATTTGTTTAAATTTTTTGTTTATGTATGTTACATTTCATAGAAATATGCCCGTAAAGTTTACCAGACCCTCTACAATTATAATCTTTACAGACATATTTCCATGAAATGTAATATACATATACAGAAACAAAAAAATTTAAATAAATAATAGAATATTTATGCTAGGTCCTCGTACATTCCATTTTCTCCTAACAGTTTCCAAAATTAAATAAAAAAAATAATTTAGAAAAAAAGGCTTATTCTGGTATGCAACCTTCTTAAATTAGATCCTCCACTCTTAACCTAAGATTAATCCATTTTCCCCCACTTATTTTGTATTCAGGTTTGCATCCCAATAAGACCTCTAACAAAATTGCCAACATTTCGTACACATTTTCTACATTATTTCAATCCACAATCCATTCCCAATAAAGTCGTTCCGTAAAAATTACTAAAGGTGTGGACCCAGACACGCCCATCCCGCTATATGCTCGCAACTTGATCTGACCAGGACCACTCTAAGGCATGCCCGTGTTCCGCATGCAAATGGAGTTGGTACCATGCTCTAATTAGCTTATGTAAGCGCGCTAATTAGCTTAATTAGCGACAGCGTGGACACAACTGGACGCGCATATTAATTTCTCTTGCCCACCTGAGGATGCGTTTTGCTGCTGCTGAGTCCCTTTGGTAGCCCTGGTGTTGCGCTTGGAGTCATCCGCCCCCACCACCTAGATTTCAAACGGAAAGGGATTACAGGATCGATATGCGGCGCCAAATAATTTATTCCCCTTTTCTCTCCCTTGTAAGCATCGATGAGTCTCCCACTCCCAATCCCCTCTCAAAAGAGGGGGAAGATGGTTGACAAATGAAATAGGGGCCAATTAATAATACACGAGCAAAAGCATAGCATAGGATGGAAAGTATACTCGATAGAGAGAGAGCAAAGGATTAACATTTTTTGTAATGTGGTCCGTTGCACCAAACTCGGTTTAACCGGCGATTACCAATAGGCCATGGGCTGGATGGTCCTAAGGGAATACGTTAAGCCCTGTGTACGTTGGTATGCAATCCTGAAAAACCAATAGCGTGATAAAAACACGGTCTATATCGTATCCAGGGTGGAAAAGTCGGTACATGTAGATAGACCACGTATACTGGCTTTATATGACTTATTCTATATAAGCTTATATATAGATAGACCAGAAATTGGAGATACAATGTATTTAGATTTGCATTGCCATATAATGTGTAGGCCTAAGTCAACATCTCTGCATATGATATGCATGCATGTATAGCGAATGTGCAGTATACATATATAGCCATTAGCCATGCATGGACCAGAATTTCAAGTCTTTTCAATGCCCATATCCATGTATACATTTGAATTATCAGTCGTCAGGATGGTCAGGGAAAAATGTTTTAAAAACTGGGAAAGTCGAGGAAGTTGGACATTTCATTCTGTGCATGGGAACCCGGATATAGATCTAATATATAGATTTTGCCTTTAGTGAACAAGTTGTCTACATTATTTTTGATACATTTGGGATAAACTGGAGAATTAGAAATTATCTACAATAGCTTTAAGGCGTCTTAAGGGAGTTTCTTGTTGAATTTAGTTAATATGCTAACTAATATCTTTAATTATAATTACAGAAATGAAGTACAAAGCTCCATGGTTTCTCGTCTACTCTCCAACTATATGTATTAAGTTGATAGTGAAAATCAGTCAGGACACAATTGACTTGCTGAAGCACAAGACAAAGGACTTCAAAATGTACATGTACAGATGGAATAATTGGTAAATATAATCCAAATTATAAGTGTTTTTAGAAAACTTTCTGAAAAATGACTAATTTCTGATTTAGACAACGTTATTATGTTTTAATGTATAGTTCAGGGTTGTTCTGGTGTAGTTCAGATATGTTATATAAATAACTCCTTACAGAGTTGGGAGCATGAGCAAAGGTCTCGAACTCAATTGCACTTGGGGTCGTTCATAAGTCTTTTTTTTTAATTTTTTAAAAAAAAGTTTACAGTTTTTGAAAAGCAGAAGCGGTTTGTGTGTCATGGACTGCCCTTTGCCACTTACAACCCCCCACCCTTTGTCCCAAATCATTGCTACTGTGTGTATCTTGACCTTACCTTGCTCATCTTCCGGCCTAGCGTGCTTCGGTGGCTGCAGTTCGTGTCTGAAATGATAAAAAAAAGTGACCGGAAGTTAGTCGTCATCTGCATGGAAGCCCTCGTGTGCCCATATTAATAATAATGATGATGATGAAGATGTGTATAAAGGGTAGAGCACTGTAGGCGAAGGAGGGATGCTGTTGCCATGACCACGGATGTTGAGCCGGGTCGCCGGGGCAACTTAATGCCCATGCACGGTTGCGAACGCACGTCCAGACAGACGGGCCACTGCCGAGGGCGCCAATTGCACTCCTGAGGGCCCTTCGTGCCGTGTCACGTACTGTTATTATTGTTATTACCGTTATTAGACGCACAAAAGTACCTCCATGTCTGACGTTGGCCCACCCTTTCATCGCCATTTTGAAAGAGTTGGAATACCTGCTTTTAAGCTTGGGAGAGGCCCATTTGCCCAAACTAATTGGTTTGTTTATCAGAGAAATTTGAAAGTGGAAAAAATGGATGCACTAGATGACAGTATAGGGTGTGTGCTATGGAAATGGGGCTCAATGTACATGTACTTACCTCGGGTTAAAATATAACTTCAGGTTAGCTGTATATATGTGTTGCACCAATTAACCCTTGATATAATAACCCAGGTTTTTGGAACCCTTAATTATTTCACCATGCAGAAAATAAAATGACCTCCATTTTATTCTAGAATATTAACCTATAAGGTTAACTCTGCCAACTGGTTAGGTTAAACTTTCTCTCTATTTTTACCCTATAACCCATGTTATACAGCAGGCTAACACTATAGGTGCAACTATGCAGTAAAAACTACGTATATACGTTAAATAAATTTCAATCTACATTGATCCACTGATTGAACATCTTTATCAAAGTTCTATGGGGATTTCCCCCTATATAAAAAGTTGGGATTTCACCCAGGAAATAGCATACGTATACATGTATGAATTTGCATTGTTTAGTATGTCAAAGTATAGGATAAGAGCATTTAGACCAAACGAATTAAGAAAATAATCTAAATGTTAAAATTTGGCCGATTTTTCTCAATTACTTTATGAGTTTAGGGTCGGTTGCACCAACAAAGGTTAAGAAAAACCTAGTGTTAACCTGCTTTATAACACAGGTTAACCCACCATTGCATTGCACAAGCGTGGGTTAGGTAAAAATGAAGAGAAAGG
>JAQGCC010002063.1:0-20049 GCA_034698905.1 Xestoiulus laeticollis | reverse complement strand
TAAAATTTACAATAATGATATATGTACCTTGATACCAATAAAATACTGTCAAAATATGTTCAAACCTAATTAAAACCATAAGTTTTAGTAAAAATACATATAATATAATTTATTTCCAATTTTTAAAATTAATAATCAGTGCTTAAGTCCACCCCAACCTCGACTTGAAAAATGAGGACTTATTTGGTTAAATAAGTAATGCTTATTCCACTATGAATACTTGCTCAACAAGCAGAGCTTATTTGGCGACTATGAATTCATAATAAGCACTTCTTTATCAAGTAGTACTTCATGAAGGAAGCCTTGACTGAAACCAATCAAGTATTACTTATTTGCACCTTTATGAATAGGAATCATGACTTAAGCACTCATATAAGCAGGCCTTGATTCAAGTAGTACTAATTTGACGACTATGAATTCCGGCCTTAATATGAGACACATGCCAAAATGAGACAGAACAGAAGACGCCTTCGAAATAAGACACTTTAAATGTCTTTTCTAGATTGAAAAAGACATTAAAAAAAGTTATTTATGAAAATGAGACATAATATTAAAAAAAGACATGTATAATTTCTCAAAAGGAGACACTTCAGTTTAGAGTGTAGGCATGTGAAAGGCGAATGCTGGGATAGTTCCCCAAAAATCGGTAACGACCGACCGTATACTCTTAATTCCCATTAAAAATTCTGTCACTTTGCCCCCTGCCACATGACATACTACATGCTGACTGCAGGGTAAGGAATTGAATTGAAAAAATCACTGCAGCTTCTGAACAAATTTGAATTGCCGTGCACTTCAATTTGCCTTAAGAAAGGGGTGTTTCATGAAAAATAAAAAAGCAGCATGCAAGTGTGGCAAATAACTTGTACACACATGTAGGTCTGTATATAATTATCCCAAATTGACATTCATAATTCGTGGCGAAAAAATTCATTATGCCCTCGGATCCCATTCGCCCTTGTGAGGGTGTACGTATCATAAAATTTCGATTTCTGGACTTGTAAGCCTTGTCGTATAGGTTGTATTTCTTGTTCATGTTATATTTATACACGTATATATACCTGGCCTGGAACTTACACCAACGACATGATTGTGTCAGATGATAAATGAGCGAATAACAAGTACTAATAATCATATTCACTTCGATTTTTTACCAACAAACCCATTTTAAACTCATGACCTTTACGTTTTCATCAGAAAATGATGTTCATGACGATATAATTCATATTTTTTTTCTTTTTCACGTTTAATATTTTTGGTGGATAGACTGCTTTTGGCAGTTGGATTTTTTCCATTCTACCACCAGCTCACAGAATCATATTTATGATAATATTGTATGATGAGTATGTAATTCCATTTGATTTTGTGACGAATAAAAATTTTAATGTTTAATGTTTAGAAAATAGCGCGATAGCAGCACGGTCGATCGGTCTTACCTTTACGATTCCGTGATGTAAACCGCAAACACGCATGCGCCGGTGCCAAAAGACGCATCGTCATTCGCCAATAAGACAGTGCTGTCGATTACGATCGATCGTATACTGTATACCTATAGGCTCTCAAACTTTTTTCGCCGCGGCACCCTTGTCGGGATAAAAAAAAATTCGCCGTACCCCTTAAAACCGCGACGAAGCGGTTTAAAAGCGGAAAAGAAGAAAAAAACAGTGCAAATTTATTGCGATGAATTTTCTTGATTTCCTGGCGTTGATATGTTTTAAAAAACAGATTCTACGGCTAAATTGCTAAATATATTAGTGAAAATTAAATATTATTGCGGCACCCTTGGCATAGGCAAGTGGCACCCAGTTTGAGAACCGCTAGGCTGTATAACTCGCAGTTATATCTCGCTATAGTATACATTATGAAAAAAAACGAGCATTCATCTCACATTTCACGAAATGACCGGAATGTAAAAAACTATGATTTATTTCCTGGAAACTGGAAAATAAGTTTGTATTTTTGTTTTGAAACATATAAGAAAATACAATGTATGAATGTCTCCTTCCTGTTTTATCGTCTGGTGAATCACAGCCTTATTGCTCCACTGAATATTTTGGTTTGAAATATGCTTGTTTTCGAGGTGAACCCGATCGAGTGACCCCTCGTTTTATTTCTGTTGCTAATCTACGAATTCTTGAAGATGATGGCGGTGGTTGAAGGGGGGTGGGGGGGAAGGTAATGTTATTCGGTGCTTGGCAGGTTAATGAACCTCTTACCTGGAGGACGCTTCTTCCTATATAACGAGAGTCGCTTCCCGGAAGTTTACGGCTCCTTTCAAGCAGGTTCAAATGATTAAATCTTTTATTGAGGATGTTAATTCAATGCAAACACTTGCGCGACGGCTCTAGCTTCTAGTTATTTCAATTATGCATAAGAATAAGAAATGGCCACGGATTAAGTAGCGAGATGCTCCTACGCCAACCACATTTCGGATTATATTTTTAAGAAAGTTTTGATAATTTCATGGTCTGCTGTATAACGATACGTTCGTGCATGTAGAAACGCTTCGTGTATAAGGGTTAAAACTCATGCAACATCAATGAAATTCCTCCTTTACAATGTTATGCATGCCACGCAACATCAATGAAGTTAAACCTCATGGAAATCATCCAAACTTTATAGCTTTGCATGCATTCATTTATTATGAAATTAAATGCATATTTGTGTGTTTTTAATTTCCTAAAATGCGTGGTCTATGTTAAGGGATACATTAGCCACGGTCACGTTTTCTATTTTGAATTATATAGATGAAATAAAAATCTGACAAATTCCTGGTACATGCATAGGATGGATGCTCACATGTATGGTACACCAAGAGAAAAAAAAATAGAAATGTGCAGATTGTAATAGCATTGAAACAATTTGTCTGCAGTTTTTCATTTCGTCTCACTCAAAACAAAAAAAATGATCTTATTTCTGTTATCTTGACAAAACGTCGATTTTTTCCCCATTTATTTAATTAGTTTAATTAAAGCATAAAAATTCTACCAGACAACAAATCATAAGACCTAGTTTTATGTATTCAAATTTGGAATTTACAAAAATGTCAATTAGAACCGACGCCATCTTTCTTGAAACGAAAATTAGCCCCAGGCCATCCTAGGCTAGAAACGCGCGTTTTGCTAGCCTCAAACAAGTTTTTTAATTAAAAAAGAATTTTCCCGCGAGATATTAATGTGCACATTTTATAATTCTAGAATTTAAATTAAATTCGATGCCTTGTTTGAGACTTGCCAAACGCGCGTTTCCAGCCTAGTTGTGGCCTGGAGTTTAGAGGTCCTTTCAGTTACCGTCCTTTCGATTTTAAACCTATTCGACGACCATGCGTTTTTTAGTATATATTTTATATTAACCCATTTATACATACATGTATGCTATTCATTTTTGCAATAACCTGTTATGTAATCATAATTTAAAACAATGCGGAAACAGTAAACGCCATTTATAAACGAGTCTCGTTTATGGCTACATGTATTTGAATCGTAAAGGTTTATTCTCAAGTTTTTAATTCTTTGTCTCATTAGAATTCAACCTAAATTTTCAAACCATGTTGGTTTATGCTGTGCCCAATAACGTATTCAATATACTGGTGGTGTCATCATTATTTATTAACACTTAAACACCAAGCTATTTCGAATTTAGCGCATGGTGTGTTTTATACGAAGAAATTAACATGTGTATAATTAAGTTTGAATTTTCATTCTCAGCATATAGCTATGTCCTAGTTTTCAATTTAAGGTACTGTAACTTATATTTAACGCGCTTTCATAATGTTAGTGCTTGCCTTTAATATCTGGTTATTTGCACATTTTAAGTTACATTCCTCCTCCTCCTATTATTTATTAATCGGCGAAGAATACTTAATGATAATGTTATTTTTTTCTGTGGAACTTTATGCCCATGCTGAGAGTAAAAACTTAATGATGATTAAAATTGAGATTATAAATGTATACATCTAAAAAAATAAATTTGCTCGAACTATTATAAAGTTTGCCCCACAATTAATGGCGCTGAAATACTCGGTGTATTAATTAAGCTTATGTTAAAAACAACACTTAATTACTTGGAGTATCAAAGACGTCACTGGAAAGGTATTTACAAATTAACTCTTAAACGTACATTATATATGTTAGAAAGCATATAGGCCTACTTAAACACAACATGCATCATGCATATGATATTAAAGTAGCGCTGTTTGATTTTTTGATGTGACGTCACATTTTTAACCCCCCCTAGTGCATGACGTCATTTATGGACGGCTACATAGATGTCGATAGCTTATAATGCGCCTATACTAAAATGTATATGTACATGTATGATTCATTTGTATCATACATGTGAATTTCGTTTAAAAAGTTAATGGTCAAGTGTATCATGATGTGAAAAATACTAAAGATATATGCAGGAATACTAAAGAATATGCAGGTAACGTGTTTTGCATACGTCCAGTAGTAGGCCAAGAGAAATTTGCTTAAAGAAAGGAGGATATGAAGTCAAGGGAGTATATAAGCAACAGCTTGGCACGATGTAATTCTACGGGATCATGTGGGAAGGACAATTGAGAATAGGAGTCGCTTGATTAGAATAAAAAAAACATATGGCTTTGACCTATATTAAATTGATCTAACGCTGAGTTAATGCATGCCAGTAGAAAGCATTTTAATTGTTGCACACGATAGAAGGGGTTCGTTTTACAATCACGATTAACTAAAGCTTCATAACTAGATCAACTTACCATTATTTAGATATTATCAGAATAATAGAGCTTTTTCTTTAAAAAAAAGTTTTCATTCAAGCTTCTAAAAGATTTTAAAAAAGTTGATATCATTGAGTTTGTGGTATGCACGGTTTTAATTTCTTAACTTCAAGAAAATGTAGGCCTGCGAAGTTCTGCATAAACACGTATCAAACGTTCAACGTTGACCCCAATCCACGGTTACCTTGACTGAAAATGAGCATTTACATGTATATTAGGTTGCCCTATCCCAACTACCTTGGCAGAAAATTTTTTTGGGAGTATGTTTCCTTAATGTATAAAATTGCAATCGGCCTCATAGAGAAAAAAATATGGGAATAATGAGATTATGGAACATGGTACATACATGTATGTACTGTAACTAATGAAGTGTGAATGTGAGATAAGCAATGAGACCCCAATATATCAAAGGGATTTTATGCCATGATACTCCATGATGGCATGATTCCCTTAATAATATATGATCGGATGATTATATTTTGCGATTTCACTCAAATATAAGAACATGCTCAACTAGATTTATAACTTTTAATTGGGATAGCAATAGCTTATTCAATAAAATCAGAATAAATGCATTGGTGTCTCACACAATATGAGATGTCTAAATACAAACGCAGTTTCCAGACTTTATGAACGACTCTCGTGGCCCAATCAGTGCTTTCTTCTCGAACATTTGGGACAGAAATCACGTATTACAATTACATATGTAAGTGATTTTGCCACGAGTCACTCCGCTAGTCTTGTAATTAGAACACATGCACTAAAACGGCATATGGATATTCCCAGGGCCGTGCTAAGGGAAATGTAACTGATGGGGCCACATGGGGCCCCGTGCTTCAGTTGACCATAAAAAATATTAAAAAACCAAAAAACTGCCTAGTTTCTGTGCTCCATGAAGTCCTATGCATCATGGTATTTTTAAATGCATATTAAAATTATTTCCATCTATGTATTTTTAAAACTAAATTGAAACTAAATCCTAGCCTAGTAATCTTATACACGTATACAATGCATCTTTGGTTCATCTATTGCAGTGGCCCCCAAACTTTTGTCCCGTGGGCCCCCTGCCGATTTTTTCTGCTTTCGGTAAACCCCCTGCTTTACTAATATTGATTTTTTACAAATTCATCAACTTTAAATATGTTTTATAAGCTGACTTTGATAGGGTTTACTGCACAGTGGACAATTTTAAAATAAAAAATGTTAAGTTTATAAAACAGTTATACTTTTATTAATTAAAATGCCATAAAATGCAAATCTAGTAAAATAAACATGCACAAAAAAATCAATGCTTCTTATCACTAAAATGCTACCATTAAAACTTAATAATATTTTCAATATTTAAAATTGGCTTTTTGGTGTTACTATAATATACAATTGTATCTACATGTATACTGGTATCAAATGCGCAAGTTTTTAAAAGTTACACGTATACTGCAGCCAGAAAAAGCCTACTTACAAAATTTTATATAATATACATATAATTAGGAAATTTATGCCTTTTATAAGAAAGTATTATGTAAGTATCTACATACAATAGGTACTATGAGTATTATGTGCATTATAATTACATTTACGGGAAGCCAAAATTTTGGTGATGGCCTGCCTAAATGGGATCCACTCTCGTGGACCCCCATTGACATCTCATCCACCACCAATTTTTTTTTCACTGCCATGGACTCCTTGCAGGTTGGAATGGTCACCTGGGGGTCCATATGGACCACTTTGGGAAACACTGATCTACTGCATGGGATGATCATGGGTTGATCCATAGGGCCTCGCTAATGTTGGCCCAGATTGGGCCCCGTGATTGTGAAGCACGGCACTGCATGGTCATCATCATTCACCTTGGAGATTTAAACGACGCTTCTTCTATATAGAATTGAATCGGTCATTTTCAAAGCTCTAGTTGACAAATTTAATTCGTTTCGAATTTTTTAGGTAAACAGGACAGAGAAATTTGTTCCGCGCGCTTAAGATAATGAACGAGACAAGTGTTCCCTATATAGATGTCTTTTTCGTTTCTTATAATAGACGTTTCTTTTGTTATAACACGCCCGGGCCTCGACATATGATAAAAGAGTAACTTTCTTTTTCAAATTTGCTCCAATTATATTTCCACCTGAAATGCTAGCTTTAATAACGAACCGTTCATTGTTGCTCGAATTTAATATTGCGAAACTGCTCGTATTTAACCTCGATATTTTAATGTCGTTATTTACTTTGATCTACTTAGCTGCGAAAACCATAAACTACATGTGCACATCTTGTATAATAAACGGGATAGACCAACTCGATAGGTTCAACTGCGTGTTGACACAATTGTTCTGCTTTATCTGTTTTCAAGAATACTTTCATCATTTCTTAATTGGATCGAGTCGCTTAAAATATTGGTCATTAATTCTTTGCAATTATTAAATGGCGATGATCTTGCTCGTACATGAAGACCATGCACAGTGTATTTAAAATGTATGGAATAATTTCTAAATGATGGTCATTTCTTTCTTTCCAGATATGGCAGTGAACTATTGGTTGTCGAAGAAACGGTTCAAAATAATTTTTCCCAGCACTTGGCGGCTCAAGAGCTACGAGATTGGAATGATAAGTCGTATTGGATTGGTAAGCTAAGTTACTCAAACAAAATTCTATATACATCTGCATGCATTTGCATCAAGCTTTGGCCTCTAATTTACTATTTTGATAACGCTCTATAGGGTTGCACACAGTGGACAATCTTAAAACGAATAGCCTCGAGTCATCTTCGGGTCATTATGTGTCCAAATACTCAGGATTTTGGACACCAAAGCAGCCTCAACCCCAAGATGGCGACTGCGTTGAAACCAAGTTGGTAGACAGTGTGCAATCGTGGTCACTCACCACATGCGAAAAGTTGATGCCTTTTATGTGTCGTTATCAAGCATGTCCTAAAAGTAAGTTTCTGAAACATTTCCGCTCCATCATCATTAATACTTGTGCACAGTATATGCATCAAATAAAATTTATTTGATGTATGGGGATTGAAAATCTTGTATCATAAAAATTGGAAATTCACATTCACACTGACCTCATGAGAATAATTTTTGGACGTTATGCAGTGCTTCTTCATGGATGACAATTATCTTGTCATCCTTTTCTTTCACAATTATCTTGAAGTTATCTTCTACAGAATCTCGATTTACATTTATTAGACTCGATAGCATTCGTGGAATGGATATATTTTTTAAAATGAACGTGGCAAAAGTTATGTTGTGTTTGTAAATGTTACATTTACGATTTGGAAACACAACATAACATTTTCAAAAAATCTTGTGCAAATTTCGAGAACTTTTTGAGAACTTTAGAACTCTATAATTCCAAAATAAATTTCTAGCCCAAGATGGGCAACATCTATTAAAAGGGTGTTAAAAATCTGTTTGAATTATCATTCAAATCCCTTGATGGCCCTGGTCAAAAGATGTAATGTTGTTTGGCCCATTGATTTCTTTTGTTGTCAACAGGATCATAGAAAAATCCTATTATTTTCTATTGGTTTGAACTGTTTTAATTTATTGTTAATTGATCCAACCCATACAAATCAATAAAAAGACAATAGAGTGATAGAAACCAATAAGACCAATCGAATTTCTCTATCATATCTCATTCAATATGGCATTTGTATGCTAGCTGACAGTAATATACGTCGAATTAACGCAATTTTGTATTATTTTTACTGTCAGAAACATATCACTGCAGCAACGGAAAATGCATCAATGCCAATTATCGCTGCGATGGAGACGACGATTGTGGTGACATGTCCGACGAAATCGATTGTCCCAAGTTGTGCCACTTCTACCAAAAAGGTGCCGGCGATTCTGTACAATCCCCCGGATTCCCCAAGAAGTACGAACCTAATTTGGACTGCAAGTGGACGCTGGAAGGACCTGTCGGCTCTAACATTGTGCTTCAGGTACTTTACCTAAATGCATATGATGATCCAGCTTTAGACATGCATGTCTGTATATATAAAAGTGCAATGACAATATGACATAATATCTGTACTGTTTCGCTTCAGTTTTTCGATTTCTCCACGGAGGAAAATTTCGATACCGTGCAGATCTTAACTGGTGGCAAGACAGAAGAATCCAGCGTTAACATGGTGACACTGTCCGGGAAGCCGGACAACACGTCCACGCTGTTCACCAGTGCCTCAAACCTTGTGATCGTCAAGTTTCGCACAGATGCATCCGTAGAGAAAACTGGCTTCCGGGGCAGCTGGAAAACAGGCGAGTACTCCTAAATATTGATGGTTGATGCGTGTACCCTCTGTTTATTTTTGCAAAGCATTCAATTCAATTCGTTACCCTGCTGTCAGTATGTAACATGCCATGTGGCAGGGGGCAAAGTGCCAGATTTTTAATAGGAAGAGTATTCGGTCGTGGCTGCTTTTTGGGGAACAATCCCGACATCTGCCTATATGGGCGATTAAGGGAGGTTGTGGGAAACCACGAAAAACCACAACCAGGATAGCCGACCTGCGCATGCGCTGTTCATGCGCGCATCTAATTACGCGGGAAAAGCGTTGCCGGCTCGTGTTTAATAAACAGTGTTCACGTGAAAGAGACTATATATACTGAAGTTGAAAATGCTAACTTATAACCCACGAATATTACCAGTTATTTTCTAATATAAATATGCAAAGTTGGATATAAAAAGGATTTCGTCCATAGCCATTATCAATTATTCTATAACTTCTATGGATTCGCATTTAATTTCAAAATCATAAATTGCAGTCAAAGTTCCTGCTTAAGATGAGGCGTTAAAATTAAAAATACACGAGCTTACAAACGTAAGCCTACATTTGTATTCTCTTACAGCCGATCTCTGCTAATTGTGAATTTTTAGTTTAAGAAGGGCATCTATAATGATTTCTAGCGTACAATTTTATTTAAACAACTATAGGCCTATATATAGTGCATGAATATAAGTGCACAAATGCAATTAAAATAGCCTTTCTTAACATGTACTGTTTTGCCTTTCGTTTACAGAACCCTCAACTTGTGGGGGCGAATTACTAGCAAGCTCTATACCTCAGATATTTACATCTCCTAAATACCCCGATCCGTACCCTGGTGGTTTGGAATGCCAATATACTATAACAGCTCCACAAGGAAAAATCATCACGTTGGAGGTATTTATAATTTAACTCAATCTGTAATTACGAGCTTGGTTAATTAGATTTTTCGCTAGAAGTTTGTAAATGAAATGGGAAGGCATTTAAATGGAGATTGGCACGCAAGGTTAATGAAAAACCTGTTTGGCCAGTGCAATCAATGGTACAGCTACCGCTTTAAATACCAGTTGCAAAATAGCTAATGGCCAAAGAAATTTCCTTTTCTATTTTTACTGATCAATTATGATAACGTTTACACGATGCATGGAAATGATCCTGCCAGAAAGGAATCTGGATGAAGTTCGAGTATTTATGATTCATTGCAGTTGCTGGAATTTGAGATGGAACCAGATAATGACTTTTTATTGGTCAGAGATGGCTTGTCATCTATCGATACCCAGTTGGCTCGCTTGACTGGATCTCTAGACTCCATTCCTCGATTCATCATGTCCACCAGAAATAAGATGTATCTTTATCTACGAACCAATTATGGAGACAGTCGAAAGGGTTTTCGAATCAGGTTTACTGCTGGTGAGTTTTAATTGCAAAGTTAGAAAGAACTATTTCGTTTTAAACCCTTCCCCTGCTACAAAAAAAAAGAGAAATAAAATTACTATACATCATAGAACAAGATTCATTATGTTAAATGTCAAATAATTTGATGTTTCAATTTTGCTTCTTTCAAAATTTGAAAATGTGAAATCAGAAAATGTTTGGTGCAGTACTGTTCTTTGGCACAGACCAAGCTGCAATGATAACATAATCGTATGGCTTTACCATTTTACCCAAAATTTCATATTAAAATTTCAATTTCATTTATCCACTATTTCATAAAATATATAAAAATGTTATTTATAAGATTGCTTATTCGACCGCTTAATATTAAAGCTGAACTAAACAACCCCCTTGTCCTTTGGGGAAATTTCTCCGTTTTCATAGATCTCTAGATCTCTAGATCTTTGAAAACAGAGAATTTTTACCAATTTGTAGCACAGAGTAGCACAGAGACCATGTTTTTGTATGAAAATGCCTGCATGGTTATTTTTAAAATTAATAAATAAGATTTTTTAAAAAATTTCGTGGGTGTTTTGCATGGTCTTGCTGATACCTGGTGTCAGCTACCTGCAATTTATCGTCGCATTTCGAAAATAGATTGATTACTTGCTTAATATTAAATAGACGTTAATATAAATGTATCAGTGCCCTAGCTGGATAAACAATTCATGCTTTAAAATCAAAATACACACTTTAACTGGTATAATTAATTTGCTGATCTCGTAACAAAATTCAAATTCCGAAAAACGCCTGTAGATGTCATTTAAAATTTATTCTTATTTATTAAATTTAAAATTTAAGGGCCATTTTCATAAAAAACATGGTCTCTGTGCCCTATATCTATAAACACAGTATTTTTACCAAAATTGTATTTAGAAAATGCGCCGGGCTCGTCAAGAAATGTACCCATAGGAAAGGAAGTGTTTAGTCCAACCTTATATATAAGCTTATATAATAATTCCAATCTGTGTGATTGTCAATGTTGGTGAATATTATCATGGTGTCTTGTCCTCGTTCCGCATTTGTTTAAAACCGTACATTACATTACAGGTTGTGTGGTGGATCTGGAATCGGCTTCCAGTGTCCTTTACTCTCCAGCACATGGCGTTACTAACTACCCGAATAACTTGGATTGCATTTACAATGTGCGCAATCCTAAAGGAGGACCTCTATCGTTGAAGTTTGACAATTTTGATCTGGATTCAAATGACTTTGTACAGGTAAGACTCTTTTTTATTTTCAAATCTCACTCCATGATTAGTTTTATGAACCCATATGCCCGCTTGTCGGTGCAGGTTCACTCTAGTCGAATTTTAAACTATTCAATAAGAATTAAGGGTGGTATGTGGTTGTTGGATTTTGTCCATTGATATACTGTATATTCTCGGCAAAGAATATATATATATTTTGACTTTCTTTGACAAACTTTAGAAGTACTGAATTCCATGAAACAATGACATCAAGTTTTATTTTTTTAAAGTTTTTTTTCACTCAAAATTACCTCTTTCTTTAGCCCACATTCTGAGTTGGTTTTTGGCAGGGCTTGTATTTGTCGGTGTACACAACTTCCCTCTTTATACGGTCATCCGTAATTAACGATTCGCATTGATGATTGCAAATATTATTCGCCTGCAACATCGTTCTATCTGCTCCAACGAATTTCGCTATTTTTAAGAAATCATTGTTGAAAGTGAAGGTAAATGTAGTGTCTTTGAACTTAATATGTCAATTTTGTTTCTGCTTCACTGAATTACTAGAAGCGTTTAGAAGATAATAGGTAGTAGCGTGTCTCCAATTATTTTATCATTTCGAGAAATTCAATGGGTTGGTGTCAGGTATCATTAATGTCTTTAGTGAAAAAAATAGATTGTTCCAAAAGGCGGTTGTTTGTTTCCCTTTCGCCGGAAATATGTTGTTTGTTTTAAAGCAATCAATTTATGCACAATTAGTAATTTATCAAATGATAAATATTTATAGGCATCATGCATTAACGTGACATAACAGCTAACATGCATACATGAAGAAGTGGAATAAATAAAAACTAAAAACATGTTTTAATTTAGTATATAAAGCTAACAATTAAAAAATGCTGACTAAAAACAGCTTGTCCAGTGTAACTTTTTTTTCTAAATCCTCCATTTGACTATCATGTCAATTAAATGCAGTATACAATTTCGTGCCTCTTGATGGTGTATGGACTTTTTTCAAAGTATTTTACAACTATCATGCATGAGCTCTTTCATGTATGCTAATATATGGTAATTATAGCAGTATGGTGGCACGAGAAAGTCATCTAAAATCTCATAAATTTATATGTATATGCCACAAGGAGCTGCTGAACCGGAATAAGGATAATTAAGTAATTTTTCTATTTTTTCCTTAAGTGATATTTTTGGGCGAATCCAGTTTGATAATTCAAACTCAAGGGTAAAGAGTTTAATGTATATAGTTTCATGTTACGCATTAACAAGGCTATGCACTGTATTATATTCATATACGGAATATAAGAATGCTTTGCAAATCAGTGTAATTATTAATTATGACTTAAGTTGTATATGCTGCATTTTAAAATTGTTTGGTTTCAATTTATAACTTGTAATTTGAATTAGCGTCAATCGTATCGTGACATATATTGACCTATAGTTGAACATATAAACATCACTGAGAAGCTGTGACATTCGTTCTTTGTTTGAAATATTCGACGATTAATACTTCAATCAAACGTAATTATCGAACGAGCATGAATGTTGTCATTGTTGTTTCCGCAAATCAGAGATTGAGAACAACCCATAATTAGTCAAAGGCCTAATTCCCATAGGTAATATTCATCACAATTAAAACTATCTATTATATGGCTCAGGGGAATGATTTAGCATTTTGTTTCGTACATTTTGCAAGAAAATCGTTTGTGCATGAAATTGTATTGTAACGTCCGTTTTTATGACTACAATTATTCTCATTAAATTATTACCAATTAATCTGTTTACTCGTGGGTGGCAATAGCATATGTCATTTACAAAATGGCCGCTTCCAAAATGCGCCTAAATTAGAGTAAAAACATATAGAGCTATAGTGCTATCAGCGATTAAAGAATCGCTTCATTTTGAATAAATCTGGGATGAATCTGGAATCAATGATTGCAATCGAACATCTTGTTTTCGATACAATTCAGAACTCATTAAAATCAAGAATGATTCTATAGAAAAGACAAACTCGTTTGTGTCCTGGATTCATGCTAGAATCATGTGATATTCTTTAATGCGCCTCAAATATGTGCGGGTATGTCTTAATTTAGGAATCATTCAAAGAATGAAACGATTCTTTAATCGCTGATAACACTTTTTACCCTTACTGAAACTGCATTGCTAAGAGCTTATTCGTCACCAGGGATGTTGAACCGGAAAAAAGCTATTTGAAAACCGGATGAACTTTAAAATTCAACATTTATAGGAATGTTCTATAGTAGAGTGATACAAGTTCTACACTGTATGCAACTAATTATTTGAAGGTACATGTATACGTGTAAATTGCAGAGATGTTTTTTCTTGCATGGTTGAGGTTGAGTGCCAAACATTTTTGTGTACGACTAATTTTACTCCTATACTGCGGCACTTCGTGGGTAAATTAATAGTATTATGACGGATTTTCATGAATTATTTATCACGGCTTATGGATCCATCCTCGAAACCACATCTTGTGAAAATTGCTGTAATTATACCATTCGTGCACTTGCCTTTGTGTTTTTCCCCATGAGACTGAAGTCTCTTAATATGAACATTGTTTGATTATTTCCTCTTTTACGTCCTTTACGTGCATTTTACCAAATCTGTTTTCTCGCAGTATGCACTTTTCTATCCAAAATTGCCCTTGCATATTATAATTTGCTATATACACGCATATCCGGAGTAAGTGTAGATCGATGGGCTTGGGATTATAATCTGCAGATTTCTTTCATGCATTAAAGTTGAATGCAATGCCCTCGTCCCCAAGGCAAAAACGGAAATGAAATTCACGAAAAAATATTGAAACACGCTTGAAAATACATATAATTGTTGCATTCCTCCGTGGACCATATTTGTGTTAAAATTCTCCTTCAACTTTTCTTTTTATTTTGAGTTTGTTGGTGTTGGAGAAAGCATGCAGTCAACCCGTCCTCCCCGGAGGGTTCTCATTGCCCTTCCCAGAACCAATTTGCATTTCAAAACTACTTTTTTTAAAATATATTAACTGTTCTTTTCTACTCCCCTTTACATTAGATTGTTTTTGTTTTGCCAATATTAAAACTTTCTTTGCCGGGTTGTTGGCCACCGGGAGGTGAATAGATGTGGCGTTTCTGTTGTTCACTTATTATCTTAGAGGTGTTTTCAAAAATTCCAAAGAGATTTTTTTGCCCTTCATTTATATTAAGTTCATTGACTTATTATTTAACTAGCATTCAGGCCACGGCTAAGGAGGGAGGGAAATGTGCCTCTCTCCGGTCGTACCATGCAACCATCTCTGTAAAATCAAACATATTTCGAGAGATCGTTGTCGTTGTTTGAACTTCACCTGAAGGTCACCAAGGAGTTCTTATACACTTCCGCAATGCTTCGACAATACACGCATCTAGAAACAAATAATTTCTGGTTAAATGAAACGAAGCGGGTAGTTGTGAATCTCAACTTAATTAGCAACCCCTTAATGCACATCCTGAATTTTGAGATGTTCTAAGCATGTAAGTTATCAGTTGATAACATTTATAAACTTCCAGTGGCTAAGATAATTCTTGTGAGGAGGCGTATACAAGGCAGCGTAATTTACTTAATAAATTAGGGTCTTCAATCAATGGTTGACTTCAGTGGTAAATTTTTTAAGGCGTATTTTAGTTATTAATTTTTTTTAAAAATTCCCTATAAATGGGAAAATTATGAAATTTTGATCATGCAGTACGTATAGCTACAAAAATACTGCATTTTAATCAATTTTTATTTTTGTATTATAACAAGTATTTTTTTTTAAATAGGTTTTAAAATTTCCCCATAGCAAAACATGCAGTTCAGTTCCCCCTTAAGCGTAGACAATTGGATAAAATGTAGTGATTATAATTATATGAAAATTATAATTCTGTATATATAGTTCGATTTAGTCTTATTTTTATAAATTGTATACTGGAAATGTATTGAAAACAAAATGTACCTATCTACAACATTTAATTGTGTTTACATGTTTGCTTTATATATTTATTAATATTATGAGCTTTCATATATTTTATACATTATGTTGTGCCGTTTCTTAAAATGGTCGGTTAAAAAAAATTGACCATAAATTAACGAAGTTCTTTGTTTTCTGAAATGGCAAATTTCGAAATTATTTTTTTATTTAATTTCAGAAACTGATAGGAACAAATGAAATGTAGTAGGACCTAGCATAAATATTCTATTATTTGTTTCAATTTTTTGTTTAAATATATGTACATTACGCTTCATGGAAATATGTCTGTAAAGTTTACCAGACTTTCTACAATTAAATACTTTACGTAATGAAAACAAATAATATGTCCGTAAAGTTTTTAATTGTAGAGGGTCTGGTAAACTTTACGGACATATTTCCATGAAATGTAATGTACATATATTTAAACAAATAATAGAATATTTATGCTAGGTCCTATATATGCTAGGAGCCTATCATCGCAACAAATAACGCCAAATGGATATTTTTGATCAAAGTGTTAATTAGGCATTTTTTATATGCAAAATCTCCAGATAAAACTAAAAAACAACCAAAATTCTTATATATTTTACTAAATTTCTGTGTAAAAATGCACCGAAATAGGTATACTCATGCAATAAGAATCTTATCAGAGCTTCAGTTATCAACTACAGTGTAATATAATTAATTTCACAATCCTGGTCATGGTTTTCTTGTTATAATTCTAAAGGTATTTGATGGCCCAAACACAAGCGGTGTTCGGTTGCATCCAAATAAGGGTTTCACTGGGCACTCCAAACCGGAAATGGTGCTAACAGCATCCAGTGGAAAAATGACGATGAAATTCATAACAGACCCTCTGAGAACAGCAAGCGGATGGACTTCAACTTTCAGTGCTGGTAAATCGACACAAAATACCACTATTTCAAGCTGATAATTACAAAATAGTTGCCTTTCGTTGTTACAAAATCAGTGTACATTATTTAATCAAGTGATTTTTTTCAGACTGTCCATCAATGAAAATTGGACGGGACGCAATAGCCACTACACGAGATCACTACTTTGGAACAAAAGTCAGTTTTACCTGTCCTACGGGCCAGGAATTTCGTAATGGCAAGAATAGAATCTCTTCAGAATGTGAAATTGGCGGAAAATGGAGCATCAGCACTATACCCGATTGCCAAGGTACTGAAGATGCTCACAAGCGCCATCTTGTCTTTTCAGGATAACATTTCAGAGAATTGCAAACAACAAAGAACTTTTTATAGCACTAGTTCATTTCTGCAACGTTGATAGTATTTACATGTAATATTTTTTTCCAGTACGTTATTGTGGCCCTGTTCCACAAATAAACAACGGTTTTGCAGTAAATGCCACAAATGTCACTTATCAAGGAACGGTGACCTACCAGTGTTACGCCGGATTTGTATTCCGCAGCACCAAGCCTACCGAAACAATTAGCTGCTCCGCCGATGGAAAGTGGGAAGAACTCCCCATTTGCATAAGTAAGCCTCCATTATAAATATTAGCAATAGTTTTTATAAGTACATGTATTATGGCGATTTTATTTGATAAATGGAATGAATCTTCTCTTCTATAATTAGCCTCGGAATGCCCACCCTTACCAGAAACTCCCCATGGCCTTAGGAATGTATTGAATGGCGGAGAAAGCAGCTATGGCACCATAGTAAGGATAGATTGTGAAGACGGTTACTATCGCAGCGGACTTCCTGTTGTTGTTTGCATGAGCAATGGATCTTGGTCTGGAGAGCCTCCAGTTTGTAAAAGTAAGAAGTAGTGTTTACATTTGAAAATATGAATCACAGAATCTAATCTTAATTTTATGCATGGCATTTTCTGATGCCCTCATTTCATATATTTATTCGAAAGCTTTGATAAACTTCTTTTAAATATGAGAGCAGAGATAATAGCCATTTTGATTTTTCAATTTAGAGGCTGCATACCAGAATAAGCCTTTTTTTTCTAAAATTTTTTTTATATTTCATCTTGGAAACTGATAGGAACAAAATGAAAGTACTAGGACCTAGCATAAATATTCTATTATTTGTTTAAATTTTTTGTTTATGTATATGTATATTCCATTTCATGGAAAATATATCCGTAAAGTTTACCAGACCCTTTACAATTACAAACTTTACTGTCTTTACAGACATATTTCCATGAAATAGAATATACATCAACAAAAAATGTAAACTAATAATAAAATATTAATGCTAGGTCCTCGTACATTCCATTTGTTCCTAACAAATTAAAAAATTAAATTAAAAAATAATTTAGAAAAAAAAAGCTTATTCTGGTATGCAACCCTCTTAATGGTTCAAACTGTTTGTTTGAATAAAAAAGAAAAAAAAAACTTCTTTATAAAATTAACTAACAACATGTTATTTAAATGCTAATTAAAAGTTTATTGCGATGTTTTTGTTTAGGGATTAAATGCCACGGAGTTCCTCAAATAGCAAACGGCTTCATTTCGGAAGCAAATAAAGATTACTTTTTTGGGGATCAGGCGGTGGCACAATGTTTTAGAGGCTATAAACTTAAGGGTAGCAAAACGATCAGTTGTGGTACAAATCAAACATTCGATAGCATTCCTACGTGCGAAGGTAAGCATAACTTCAGATTGTTAACGGTATACTGGAATTCACATGTTTTGCTTAATTCGTCGCTTTTTTGTTCAGACATCAACGAATGCACATCTCAGGCTTGCGATGCTGCTTCTACAGACTGTGATAACACACCAGGTGCATTTTTCTGTAAATGTCGTGAAGGATTCGCTCCGAATCTAGATTGTCGACCCATTGGCGATTTAGGATTAAGCACCGGAGCCATTCCAGATGTTAACATTGTCGTATCAGGCACAGAAGCTGGTTACGATAAAGTGGTAGGTGATATAAAAAAGAAAGCAATACTGTATAAAATACTAAAAATATCAGGAGATTGATTAATTCATTTTGAAGTCAGTCGATAACACAATTTTATGCCATTTTCTTGCCACATTAAAAAGTTAATTTAATATTTCTGTTTAATTAGGGTGTACGTCTAAATGACAAAAAAGTATGGTGCGGTAACAGCCCGAAGGAAGGTGATAACTGGATCATGGTGAGTTAATTGTTGAGATTTTTGTTTTTAATCGATTTTCTTAAAATGTAATGTTATTTAGCATGGTGATAATTGAGTGATTATTGGAATGTTTAATATAATTACAGGTTGATATGTTGGCCCCAACCGTTCTACATAGTTTTCGAACTCAACCCGCCAAACGCAATGATGGGGCAACGGCTTTTGCTTCTCAAGTTAGAATTCAGTACACTAACGATCTGAAAGACGTATTCCGAGATTATGCCACTTCGAAAGGAGAAGTAAGGCTTCCTAAATTCAAATCCACGTATTAAAGCTGTTATTTATGTTTACCTGCATAATTAATTTTGTGTAATGCACAGGTGTTAGATTTCCGTTATGATGCTTCTGCTGGTGCAGGAATCCCCGTATTTGAACTTCCCAAAGCTCTCGAGGCCAGATATTTGAAATTCATCATTGCTGAATATGTGGTTGCACCTTGTATGCATTTAGAACTCATGGGTTGCTCACGACAAGATTGCCAGGGTAAACATTAAGAAAACTTGTGTCATTTATAGGCATTATAAACTTTGACTTTTAAATCATATGGTACCGGTATAACTCATATTCCTGAATGTTTCTCTTTCTGATTCAGATACTAACGAATGCCAGAATAAAAACGGAGGTTGCGATCATCGTTGCTCCAACTCTGCAGGTGGATATACCTGTTCATGCAATAATGGCTATGAGCTGTATACTGCCAATGGAACAGCTGGCTTTAACATTCCCATTAGTGAAACTGGCATGCGCGAAGGGGATCTTTATATGCTCAATCGCACGTGTGTCCGTAAGTAGATTTTATTTCGTGATTTTAGAATTTCAGGTATCCCAGCCGCCTAGATTTCCTATAAATTCCTATATTTTTGATGTCGTCCTATATTTCCTTAAATTGTACTATATTTGCTATATTTTCATTAACTTATGTACAGGATTGTAATAACCAGGGTGACAAACAAGTCCTTAAAGTCCTAAAAAAGTCCTAAATTTTCCTAAAAAAAGTCCCAAATACCCTCTGAATAATTGCGTAATTATTGTAAAAATTATGTTTCAAAAGTTGAAGTTACATGCAGGTACCACAGTTATTATCTGCAAGCCAATGCATGAAGAAGATCAGACAGGAAAATGCAGGATGACAAACAATTTTTCAGATTCAATATTTAGGACTTTTTTAGATAAAATTTTAGGACTTTTTAAGGGGAAACTAAACACCCCGTTTCCTATGGGGAAAGCTCTCAACCAAGTCAGCGACTTGTGTAATTAAAAT
>JAQGCC010002062.1:0-20062 GCA_034698905.1 Xestoiulus laeticollis | reverse complement strand
GCATGCGCACTAGAAACCACTTTGACTTTTGAAGTGGAAGTGAAAGAAAAAAGTCGCCGTTTGTAAGTCCCTAATATTTGCAGGTTGGAAATTACATTGCTCTGACATTAGCATGTGCAATTTGAATTCACACAACACATGCACTATACATAACACAAATTGGAACATGTTTATCGTGCCAGAATTTTGAGATTGCTGCACATGTCAAAGAAGTCGAGATATTGCTCTGTCTCAGTTTCTTCAGGGAATCTTTGCAAGTTCACTCTTCTATAGCATGTACTTAATACACCAAGGGTAAAAACAGCGTAGTGCATGAAGCATGGCATGGTTTTGAAATGCAGCGTTTCGATTGGGCAGTCTGAAACTCCCGCCATCGGGAAACCAATCGAAACGCTGCATTTCAAGGCCATGCCATGCTATTCCATGTTCTACGCTGGTTTTACACTAAGGCGTGTAAAAAAAAAGATGTAAAATATTCCACAACCTTGTCATAACAATTTAAACCCAGGATTTGGAGTTCTTGAAGTACATTGTTTGTCTTTAATCGACTAGATCACTAGAAGTCTTACCTATTTTGAAGATGAAGTGAGATGGTTTACTAACGGCCTGAGGTCAAAGTTGTGATGAATGCCGGGTTTCAATCCCCGAATTTATGTAATTTCTGACCTCTCCCAAAAAATGTCTGCCAGCAACTGGACCTTCGTCCAAGGTTTTTTCTTCGTGTCTGGTATTTTATGACAACAGGAATTATAGGAAACCAGTTGGAAGTGGGCTGCAGTACGGTTGTGCAATATTTGCGATGTGGCAATTTCGCGCTGTCGTGTGACTTGCTGCGTCACCGACATTGTCCTCGTCTGGCGATAGTCGACGAAATTTATTATACATGCATGATTGTCTGTGATGAAAATGGCAGCTCATCGCCAAGTGACGTGTCGAAGGTCATTCGCCCACCTCCGGTGTTACCGGAAGTTTACGGTTTGTGGGCGGAAGATAGAACGACAACCTGTTGCTGGTGCTTCATGATTAGAGATGTTGGTAAATACACGTGGCATTTATTTACTTGTATGGGGAAATACTGAATAGGTGTTGATTAGAGGACGTGTCTGCATGCCATCTTGGTGAACCAAAGTCCAGTATCCCATTTTCAACATCATCAAGCCCGAAAGGGCTTTCAGCCATGTTGAAACTGCATTGCTTAAAGCCCATAAGCCACTAGGGGGTGCTGAATTGGAATGAGCTAGGCTAAGTTTGGAACGTTCCAGTTCACATTTTTCCGAATTTTTTTTCCATGATCATCATTTTTTTAATGGACTCGTGATTTATAGTTTCGCTAAAACGTTGTGTGCCAATTTCAGCGCCAAATTTCAGCTTTAGCACATAACTCCCACCTAATTGCAGAGAAGCATGATCAGGTAATTAACGCTAATTAGGCGTCCCTGAATTAATGGTACACGGATTGTGGATTAGGTTTTTCGTTGCAACGTTACATTTTCAGAGAGTTATTTATCGACGTTAACCGAGGCGATGATATATGGTATGATGGGAAACTTAATTTTAACGGCACGATGTTCCTGATTGCATCAATTATTAAAGTGCTTCATCGAAATCGCTGAAGCAATTATGCCAAGTGATTGATTGGAGGTTCTAATTAATCTACGTATGCATCTTCGTGCTTTGAAAATTAAAGATGATGGAGATCGAATGAGGTAGAGAGGTTAAGCTACAGTTGAGTTAAAGTTTTGCATTGTGCTTAACCGATTTATTCCCTTGTTAAAGAGGTAAATTTAGTTAAACAATAGAGGGATTGGCTAGTTTTCTGTAATCTTAACGAGAACGATAATCACACTATACGCATGTGTATCAATAAGTTATACGCCATAAAAGTCGTTATGCTCCTCAAAGACGTTGTGGTATCACCTTAAACTAATGAAATTGTCGTTTCCCGGACTCTCCCCTCAACCATAAACCCATTAACGTCGTCTTCACGCATGCGCATTGGCAAAAGTGTTGCCAATATCGTCAAAATTAAAGGAAACCTGCGCAATATCTCTAAAAGAGTTTGGACAAGTATCCCTTAATGTTAACCACATTGACAGATACAAGTACATGTAGCACTGACAGTTTTTCCAATGCTTTCTCGTTAAGGTAATTCAAATGACGTGATACCTGTCAAATTCGCTAATGGCAACTTAACTGCATGGATTTCTATGTGAAGGTTAGAACTGCGTAGAGAATGGAATAGCACGGAGGCATCGCAATCGGGAAACCAATCGAAACGCTGCATTTCCAGGTCATGCCATGCTCCATGCTATTCCATGTTCTATGCTGTTTTTACCCTTACATGTACATGTATTGCTAGAATGCATCAATTATTTATTAAAAATATTAGAATATAATGTAAGTAATTTAAGTTGTTAGGATGGTCTGGAGCTTTTTTTAAACAAATTGAAAAAATAGGAAAAGGTCAAGGAAAAAGAAAATTTTATTTCTGGGGAATTACTGAATCAAAATGACACTATTGGCTAACTTTGTTATATAACGAATGAAGCAAACATAATGCTGATGTGGAAATTCGTATTTTGTTGCATTTCTTTGTCAGTGTGGAAATTCGTATTTTGTTGCATTTCTTTGTCAGTATGTTTTTTAAGGAACAAGTTTTGAGCTTTTGTGGCAAGTTTTAGATTGCGTGCAAACTTCTTTTAGAGATAATTGGACATTTTGCTGTTTAATCGACGGCTTATACTTGAATGGCTTCCTCATGTCCTCATAAAAAAAATTATTAAAATAAAATTTGATATTTATAATCCAAGTTGAAGCGCTGAAATTGTTTCAATCAAATATCGACTTAGTGAAGCCTGCCTTGCTTCAAGTTCCTGGATGAGCAAAAGAACATGTTTGATGGCTTTTGTGGTGGAAACATGGGATTAACGTCAGGTTGTGACACGGATTAGCCTCTGGTTGCACTTCCCACGTGAGTGACCGTTTTAAATTGAAATTTTAGATTTGCCCCTGGGCTTAGGATGTGCCAGACGCTTTTGTGGCGCTTTAGCTAATTAAATTAAAAAAAGAAAATCCACTTGGGAATTACCCTGGGAAAGTTTCCAATACAGGTATGATGAATTTCTGTATACACACTACAAGGTAACTACAGAAAACCTTCGTATTGCATGCAAGTTAGGTTCCTATAAAATATTGTACAGTGCGAAAGCGTGCAAGTCCAATACAAAACAGGATGCATGCTTCCCAGAAACTGCACCATTATATTTTATAAATGATACATCTCTAAAACAAGCCTCTAGATCAAAATAATTAATTACTGAAATACAGTATGTGTTGCTCGTTTTTAATTTAGTACACATGTTTGGAAATACAATTTAAAATAATAATATAAAAATAAAATTATATATTTTAGTTTTGATCAAGTTGAAATGCATTTTGTGAAACTAGAAATGTTATACAAAGCATTTGTTTAATTTTGGTTTTTAATGAATATTAGCTTAAACTTTGTAAAAATGTAGCTTTAACATATAACTGCATGGTATTTTTTTTCAAATTATGTAGCCATGATTTTAATCAAAATAACTTTTAATACACGAAGTTATTTAATAAATATTACACTGAAAAATGTTATACAAAATTTTAGTTTGATTTGGATTTTTACGAATATTAGCATAAAATATTTCTTTAATAAATATTAGCTTAACGTTATAAATTTGATTACATCATTTTCGAGCTGCAATTTGAGTTGCATTACTGCTTAGTAATTTATTTCGAATAGTCTAGGTATTTAAATAAATGTTAGGTATTATTTTTACATCTGTTTTGTGAAGTATGTGCTTTGCAAAGTATATGACAAACAACATTTATCAACATTCTAGTTGTTCCCTCACATTTTTACTTATTTTACAAAAAAAAAAATATTATTTTGAACAAAGACTAGTACAAATTAGGAAAAAAATGGACAATTAATACAGAGTATTCGATAGCACTAAAGTTTCAAAGCACACTATATTAATAACCTCGCCCTTAAAACTCTTATTCTCGATAACTCCATTTTGATTCCTGTTAACATGACCATACAGCATCCATTTCACAGAATAGGCACAGGAAAAAAAAAGAGGTGCTTATTATTTATTGCTATTATTACCTCTTTTTTGGAGAGGTATCGTGTTATCGCCGCAGATGGGCTGAATGAAGGAGGAGGGGCCGCGCAATTCGAAGCCCTTCATCCCTTCTTTTGTGCACTGCTTGATAAAGACGCATGCTGCGGAAGCCCTGCTACGGCGCTGGGGCTATTATCGCGAATGGTTTTACCTCGAACATCAATAATCCCGAAGGGATAACATTTAGACTCCACCCAGCAACCAGCCATTAATCTCTTTCCATTAAACTCCCAAGTAGCTTATGTTAGCAGATTATACAAGCGTAATTAAATAGTACTTCATTTCGAGCATCTGTTCTCTATTAAAACAATTGCTTTAGCCAGCGAGCATTAAATGCACTTTTCCGGCGGGCGGGAAGGTGAAATCGAAGGGGAAAAAAAGGGAAACGGCGTCATTTAGATTTAGATTAAAATAGATGAAATTGATACCTAAAAGCTAGCTCTGATTCTCGTGCTGAAGACGAAAAAAAAAGCGACGACGATCAATAGGATCTCCGATAATTAATTTACATTAAAGAAGTACGCCCAAAGGCAGCTGCGAAAAGCGCTGGGGGGCGCAGCGAGGAATCTTGGAGCAATTTCTGTGCTAGGTGGCCCAGGGCACCATCTAGTGGCCGAACCAGGCATGATGTGATCACTTTTGAGAATCTTTGAAAAAAATTCCAAGTCTTAAATGTCAGTGTATAACTCACTGAGATCTTGACCTGACCTGGTGATCATGCATCTCAAACTGATCGTCATAAGTCAGAGATGTGTTTGAAGGTGTGCTGGAAGTGGAAGTTCCGATCTGAAGCAAAAAAAGATTGAAAAACTAGTTTTCCAAGGTTCCAAGGCAGTGACATCTGACAGTGTAGTAATACAACTACACTAGTTTGGTTAATGGTGTTGGATCCTTTGACATGAAATAAACTGGTCTGGTTCTGACTGATTAATAATGGATCATTGCAATTTCTTATTCGCCGGTTCATTATGCCCTATTCACAGATATGTTAATCAACATGGTTGACCGTCGGTATAGAGCTGCATGGGTTGGAGTTGACTTCTAAAATGCAGATCAAACAATCATGAGGACGTCTATTGTGCGCATGCGCGATTTTCGGTGTTTAGAGTCTACACATATATCATTGAGAACTAATTGTGAATATGGCATCACTGCAATAATAGACCTTTAATACTATAATAGTGCACATGTGCCAAATGTAGGTTGATATGGATATGAAAAAGGAGATATCATTAGATTTTTTCGTTTTTAAAACACTATTGTAAAGGATATCATACCCCACCAGGGGGTGCTTAACCGAAATAAAGCTAATTGCCCAGCCTCGAGACAAATTCTGCATTCTCCTCAATTCATTGCTTGCAATAAATTGAAATTCACGTGATGTCGTCCATGACGTAACTCGTCACAAGGTCCATTGGCAGTGTATATGGCATGGTGTCACGCAGGTGAACTGCAACTGGGTCCAGCTGTGGGTGAAGGTCCATCGTGTCTCCCACATGGCATCCCTTCGGAAGGCCCCTTTTGCTCTCTGGTTCATCGAGCCTCATTCGCTTTTTGGGGGCGACGTGTTCGCGATTCTGGCGATGCATGAACGATGAATATGTATTGTGTGGCAAAAACGAAAATGAGAAATTGCTGGAGGGTGGCGTACGCATGCGAGCGTGAGGAGGAGAAGGGACTCTGGGTTATAAACGAAGAATTAATGTTGTATCAAAACAAGGAGGGAGGAACGGAGAGTGGCGACACATGCCCCATAATTCTAATTGCTAGGCATACAGATCCCCCACTTTCGCATTATGGCCGCAAATTAAAGTGAGCAAGTGCATCAGGCGTATAAATATTTAATAGCGTGGCGGGAACAGCCGGCGCATGCGCTGCCAAGCCACGAACAGATGCGACGCCATTGTGCAACGGCGACGGCCATCTTGGCCTCGACGAAAGGATCCTTGTAGGGTGGAGAACCTGGGACTAACAGTACGGTCCTATGACAGTTGCCCATTGGGAGGTTTCCCTATACACCTAACAACACTAACCTAACGTAATTTGACCTGACCTGACCTAATCTAATACAGAATGCATGTTCTGTATATGCTTTCTGCATGTAGAAAAAATACAGTTTTTGTTATTGATTAGTTAACATACAACTAGGAGGCATGCTGCTACATTTACATGTCTATACAACGATTAGATATAGGATAAATTAGGACAGTTGCTCATACGGACGTTTGCCCACACCTAACATAACCAGACCTGCCCTAATCAAATACATGTAGATGTACATGTATACAGAATGCATTTTACAAGGTATGTATATATATATATATATATATATATATATATATATCGCACGGGGGAGGTTGATATCTGCAAATATAAACCTCAGTAGGAATTTACACTCGGCAAGAACTTTGACCTTAGTCCCAATTAAGCGAGGCGAGGGACTGAGGTAAAACCCTTGGATATGTCTCAAAACTTATGGTCGACCCTGGATATGTCTCAAGAATTTTGGTTGACCCCAGGTTTTTCTCAAAAATAAAAATCCCAGAAAACAAAAGAAAAAAATACTCCGTGTATATATGTTTGTGCATATATGTAGAGCTGCAAACATATAGTTTTTGTAATATATACATGTCTACAACATGTGTAAATTGTTCATAGGCTAAATATAATCTGCAACTTTGCTTTTTTTCATCGGTATAGCAAGGGTAACTTCCTCCTCCCTTTTATAGCGAAGAGGGGGAGTAAACCCACTGGGTCCACTAACTCCTTTTTATTCGAGCACTCGGCCCCGGCCGGGCTCACTTAACGACAATTTGGGCGCCATTAACAGCGCCCATTAAACCCGGATTAATTCATCTTCCGGCTGAGCATCTCCGCAAGACGCTGCATAATTTATACATCCATGAAAATGAGATTTTATGTACTTTTAAGGCCTTTTATATATACCCGGTCTGGCTAGGGGGCAACCCATTACATTGTAAAATGGATGTTAAACGCGAAAGCTAAAAGTTGGATAGGGCTGTTAGACTGCTTTATGAGAGGGTAAAGTGCGTGCCATCGCGTATTTATCGCACGAGGTTATTGCTGTGGTTTTAGCACGGCTTGGGGAGGATTGGCACCTCGATGACGTCATACACTTTTCTAGCTGTTGGACTGAATTTGACAAGTTAAGACGTTGGATTCATGTTTTTTTCAAGTGTCACATTGTTTTGTTAAGATGTTGTGATCGGTTTCTAGTGTTTCTTGTTTGCATTATCTTTATCATATGTTTAAATTCATTTAAGTATTTTGCAAACGTGTTTTTCTACTGTTTTACGATCAGCCACTTTGGATCTCTCGCGTGATCCAATATGGAAGATCCACCCCACGCATGTTCCTGGTGAGATTATTTTTCAACTGGACATAACCACCGTGTGTACGACCGTGTCTGCAACACGCGTAACTGCATTTATTTCTCGTTTTTGGCATTAGCGTCGAGTGGATTATAAAAATGTAGCACGCAAGAAACGCCCTCTGGAGACCGTGCGTGTGCAACAAACCAGGGCCATAACCCCTTAACTGCGTTTCACCTTGACGGCATATATACATTTAAAAAATATATATGACATGTTAAAGCAATTTAGACAAATTGTTTTAAATTGTACGTGGCAAAACCGGTGCCCCGAGATAGTCGCCTTTTCTGAAATGGAAGATGATTTGCGTTTTTGCAAAAGACATAACCTTGTTCCATTAAACTCATACCTTCACTAGGGCACGTAGTGTAGGATACAAATATATCAGTTGTGCTCACAATGACAATGATGCTCAGAATATATTGACGGAGGCTGAGAGAAGCCAATTTCTTGTAGGACCGACACAACATGTCTGCCTGCTCGTCATTATATTTTGTATTAATCTTATCGTGGTTAATAAGTTTCCCCACTGTAAGAGTTCCTATTACATACACTGGAAAAAGTGAAATACAAAAGCTTTGAATCCCATTAAACGATTTAGACATCATGCAGCTTCTTAAAAGAATGTAACTCAATTTAACTAGCCCATATCCGGACAAAGACAACTAAAGTGTGTGATTTTAGAAATGTTCCAGTTGCTTCCAAGCATAATAATTGGAATCTGGCACACAAACAAACCATAGGCACCTTCAAATGATTAGTGGCACATAAACCTATACTAAATGTTTTTTTCGTATTTTTTCATTTTATCTATATGTTTCTATATAATTCTGGAAGCTCGAAAACGATATTTTGTTTTAAAATTTCATTAAATTTTGTCTTTAATAGGATCCTTTCTAGCATTAGTTTCTTAGCTTTAGCCTGTAAGCAAATTCCCAGTAAACACCATATATGCTAGGGGCCATTGCTGACAACATCGTTTGCTTGTAATAAACTTGAAATTTCCAAAATTCTGCAGATCTAATCAAGTACGAATAATTTAGTGATATGTTTTTAACATTGCTTATAAAAACTGTCGCCAAAATAAGACGATAAGATGCATCTTTTGCATTTATTTGTTTAAGGTAATGTCTTATTTAAAGATGCATCTAATTTTATGTTAAGGAACGTGGTGAAATTAAGATTAATCTTTGCATTTTATTTCGGCAACATCTGAATTTAAGATGTTTTGATTTGCAGTGCAAAATAAGGGATATAGCGCGTCAATGCGCTCATTGTGAAATTTGTATTTGTCACTTAAATAAGTGACCAATAGGTTACATTTGTTGCACCTCGATGTTCATATACAAAATGCAGCTTCCGGTAATACGGTACATGCTCTTTTTTGTTTTCTACTTTTTTTTTGCTATTGCGCACTGCGTCTGGTCTGCATCACGCATTCAGCTTCCATTCGTTGCCGCCCTAGCAATAGATAAATTAAGCATCGAGTCCCAATTCTCCGCTCATTATGGCACCAGTTGGCTCAACCATCATAAATCAGAGATTAATCCTCGCATTGATGGAGCCACTTCATCATCAACTCTCGGCCGCCTAAATTATTCAAGGCCCCTTGCCATCCGAACGCAACTCCTGCCTCCTGCACTTTGTGCATAAAATGCATCGCTCTATACTCGGGCGCAAGCACTTAGCGCAATATGGGCCTAGCCGTAATGCGTTTGTGCATAAGCAATCAGCTACTGCCACGCAATTTTGCGCGTCAGGGATGCGAAATGTCAGGATGTTTTTTTTTCCTATAGCATTTTTTTTTCCTCGTTTCGCCCATCTCTAAGTAGTTGCGATTTTCTCCGATACGTGTGCCTTTTATATGGGGGACTCATGCACTGTTAAACCAGGCTCGGAATGAACCCATTTGGACTAATTTTCTGTCATTAAAATAATACGACGCCAAACTGCGTGTTCTCTCGATTCACGTTTTAGCTCAAACCGCACGAGGGGATGATGGAACGCCAAGTAATTGCCAGGGATTACACTATTAGCTAATGCTTTTTCAAGCACGAGCCAAAGTTGCTGGTAAGCGCGTGCTTAATTAATTAAATGCTTTAATATTTTAAGCATCAGGAATCATCGGAGGATGCGCTTGGATCTGTTCTAATTGCTACGAGCTATCAAAGTTGATCAATAGTTTGGAAACGATGCTGGTTTTATGGTTGTGATTATTATTACGTGCATTCTAGAGTTTTGGATGAACGTTTTATGCAATAACTTCCTATCATTAACTATATTATGGGCTTTTCTTGGATTAATTAATACTTAAGCTTGTAAAAAAGGATGAATATTAACTGACGTTAGACTTTCAAACTATACTTTACATGTCATGGAACACTTTAGTTCGCTTGTATGCTGGAATATTGCGTTTCTGTCTGGTACCCTCACAGGATAATATTGAATTTTTATGAAGTGGAAATCTGGAAAAACCCATTTTGAAGTAAATAGGTGGCAATCACTGCAAACACTGGTGCATTGCACGGAAACACACCTTTCATTGTAAGCATGGTTACAAAACATGCTTTTTAAGATTTAATGTGTATATTACACATGTACTATATACATTGCATATATATATTATTGCATTTTTATCAAGTGGAAATCTGAAAAAAAAAACATTATATAGTAAATAGGTGGCAATCACTGCGAACACTGGTGCATTGCACGGAAACACACATTTAATTGCAAGCATGGTTAAAAAACATGCTTTCTAGCATTTAATGTATATATTACACATGTACTACATACATTCCATATATATATTATTGCATTTTTATCAAGTGGAAATCTAAAAAAAAACATTATAAAGTAAATAGGTGGCAATCACTGCAAACACTGATGCATTGCACGGAAACACACATTTAATTGCAAGCATTGTTAAAAAACATGCTTTCTAGCATTTAATGTATATATTACACATGTATTTTATGTCATAAATGTCATGTTTATGTGATTGTAATTTCAAAGAAAGCGAGTCCTGCAAATTTACATTTAAAAAGCAGGCAATCACTGCAAGCATTGGTGCATTGCTGGGAAACATTCATTTGTTAATACGCATATAGTTTTGCGTTAATTACACGTGTACTTTGTTTTCCAAGCCATGTTATTACCTGTAATTGTATAGAAGTGGAATCTGCGAGAGTATTAATAACATATAAGACTACATTTTTAGGCAACGAGGGGCAATAACTGCAAACTCTGCTGCGTTGCAGGGAAACAATCTGCTTCTGTTAAAATATTATTTTTTTGCACTCGTACATGAAATTGATAACTTGAAGGAACGTATTATTTGCCGTGATAGCATTGTCGAGGTTCGTCACATACAGGCGGGCAAATAAACTTTATATAACATTGCTACAATAATTTTTTTTTGGCTTAATATGAAAAATATCTGCACGTAAAGATTTAATAACGGCCCTTACGCAATCAGGGTGTGTTGAACTTGAATAAGGCCTATTGCAATCGACATCGAACGGAAACGGTCATGTTTTCCAGCTTTTCTTTGAATTCGTTGGCATTGCGTCGATGCGCCTGGGCGCTTTTTTTGTGTGCATAAATGCAGCTTCTAATGGCTTACTTGATTCGCAATCTGTTAAGTTGATATAATGGAGATGTTGACAAGTCTCCATTTGAAATCCCGCCCAAGTGAGTTTTCAGCGAGAAATGGGCGATCAATCAAAATATGAGCCTGACAATACTCCCGAGTTCTATTATGCAAATGTGCGCCCTTCCATAGGCCAGCAGTTGGAAAACGGGCGTTCGAACGTAATGCGCGCCCCCTTTAGTGCTTTTCGAGGGCGCAGCACATACTTAAAATGCCGAAAAGACGAAAAGCTTTTACTGAAAACGAGGTTTTTTTACATGTAGCCCTTGTTTTCGTTTGGCCAATCTCGCAGTTTACAGTATGCGAGAACAAGTGCTCCTTAAAATACTGGGGTATATATAGTCACCAAGCTTTGAAATGATATTGAGAGAATAATATTGGCAACGGAATGCTAAATAACGATATCTGGGAATTTTTTAGAAAAAAAGCAATCAAATTAACGGTTGTGTAGTGTGCAAATGGGCTACTACCCATGTGAACATTAATGACATATATTGGGTGTTATGTTCATTGACAGTTGCAGTAAAGTTCAGAGTGTGTTGTATGACGTATATATGCTTGTATATATGTGAGAATAAAATCTGTGCAATTGAGCTTAATGAATTTAGAATAAACATGTTTGGGGGGAGTACGGTTTTATAAAATGTATGAAATTTACATTGCATACAGTACATAAAGTGCATAATCACTGACAAATTACATTTTTTTACATGATTTTCTTTGTATTAAATAATGAAAAAACTGTTTTAACTAAACATGAATATCATTTTTGTTGTTTACAGTTCACATGCAGATGCAATCCTTCATTACCTGCAGACTTTGTCATCTAATAATGTCCTTGCATATGAACGACTTAAATTACACCATGGGAACATTTTGAACATTTGTGTGTGACTCCTGTGACTATCGAAGATAAGGAACATTTTTTCGATTAAATGAGGACGTCAAAATATCGATGTGCTGCAGAAACACCAAAAGGTCTGTTCAGTATTTTTCCCTTCTTTAATTACACTTTTATTTGCAGCGATTATAACTCCAAATGCTATCTACGATTTTATGCTATAATGGCCTTTAAACATCATGGCCTAAATTATGCCGTAAAACGGAACAAATATGGTTAAAAAAAGTTTGTAAATTTCCATTTTTACGTTGTTATGATATATCACTCCGGTAAAAAATATATGATTCTATACTTGCACATATCATATACATCTACATGTATGCATTACATGGTAATGCAGTATATATATAATTCACATTTTGGTCATATGTGTATAACATATATGTATGTATGCATGAAAGCTTACATACCAATAACTGTAAATAATTAACATGACAAATTTGCATTGTAGTTAAGGTTACTTGAATACTTTTTCAGCCCTACTTATTGGGATTTCTCTATGAAATTGATCCTACGAAATTTACATACATGCATATGTATAATCTCGTTAGATAACATTTTCAGGAATGTATCATGGCCGTATGCGGGGTATGGGTGTACTGTAATTTACACGTTGCAGTTGACGAAATTGCTCTTGACATCGTGCAAAAACAGGCTCGCGTTCGCCACCACCAAGTTTGTCTTCACTCGGTTCCGCAAATGTTCGTATATATCCGAGCTATTGATTTTCGTTCCGTCGGCTTCCGACACGTGTACGAACGGCGTCGTCGAGCAGCCATGACATAATGTAATTTCGAGTTGATCTCGTGATAATGCGGCGCCTCTCGCCACCTTAAACTGAATGGATTGCGGATGGGATTGGGCACGGCATTGCTATCCCCAGCAAAGCGTGAATTTATTATTACGCGGGTGTGCGCCATTTTTTTTTTTCCTTTTCCACCTCCTCATCCTCATCCTCCTTCTCGTCTGTTCCCTGCCATCGATGTTCGAACTAACCAGGCGTGCGTTTGCTTATCGCCTCTTTCCTATTTACACATGTCGAACGCCACTCTGGTGGCCAAATGGGAAGTGACAAGTTTATTTAACGCGCGCCCTGCTTCCGGCGCCCGCCAGAGGCACGTGCCGCGCGTCAGCACGATCAATCAGACGCACGGGAAACCCCTGGTGGCCATCGGAGCGCGTTAATTGGAAGCGCTAACTAATTAGTCCTGGGTCGCGTTGGGATCACTGCTACATTTTGTGGGTTGTGGGCTCCTGACGTTAACGTCTGCTCCAATTTACAGTCATCGTCTTGTATTGGACCTTGACGCAAAGGACCATCACGAAAGTGACCGAATCTGGTCACTTTCGTGATGGTCCTTTGCGTCAAGGTCCTTTTTTGACCAACTTCATGTGCAGTAAAACATGTTTCAAGTGACCCCCAAAAAACTTGTTACTATATATTCCCAAACAAAAAACATCATGCCTGGATTCACCAGGCATATCGTCTGCAGAATTGTGGTGACTTTTTCTGTTAAAAAATGTTGCATTTCTGCCGAATCGATTATGTTGCATTTCTGCAGAAACTAAAATTGATAAATTAAAAAAAAATCGTTTGAGGAATTCTTATAACTTGCACTTGACATCATATATGGTACCTTATACAGTGTAATTATATATTTACACAATGTGTATTGAAAACTAACTGAAGAAAGTAAAATGCATTAGATACCTTTCATCATGTAAACTTCTGCATATCTGCAAGAAATTCTGCAGAATTATGATGGAAAGTTGTATCCCATATTTTCTGTTTTAAGAATTCTGCATAATAGTTTATGTTAAAAATACCCTGTGATAGTTTTCTGGACACTTTCTGCTCATTATTTGTGTATGGGATACCCTGCAAATGAAACATCATAAAACCTGTCCCCAAAACAACGTTATGATTCAACTTAAATTAAGATGCATCTTTTGCATTTCCTTTGTTTACTGTTCGTCTTATTATAAAATGCAACTACTTTTTAAGTTAGAAAAAGTGGTGAAATTAAGAGGCATCTTTGCATCTTGTTTTCTGTATATTAATTTAAGATGTTTTAATTTGCAGTGTAAATTAAGCTGGTGTGCATGATTGGGCTTTAGGATTAAAACAGGAACCAAGAATACTCGTATGTCATCACCATTTTTTAATTTACCTTGCCAATTTTCTTATAATTATTTCTTGGCTATCACTGACTTAATTTCAGTCTGAGCCTGGTTACTTTATTAGGTACACATCCCTAATTGGAAAAAGTGCAATAGAGATGGCACGCACTGGTCACTGTATACGGCCTACACAATAGTCAGGTGGTCACTAGAATGTTTGTAAAGATAATGTATTGCTCTAAAACTATTTTATGAAAAATGGTCACCATAAAGAGGTACCTGGTTGCCATAAAGACATGCCTGGTTGATGAGGTACAGTACATGCAGCGATATATAGGTACAGAACTTTCTCTACCTCGATTCCTGTGAATCTTCTTATAGCATCTTCTGATATAACATCACTGTGATATGATACGTGAATAATGACATCTACCACTACTTGTTGGTCAAATTATAATGGATCATGAGTGCTCGAACCATATATAGCTTAAATGACGTACAGCTTATTAGGTCAGCTTAGATATGAAAAAAATGTAAAACAGTTGCAAAATATCTCCAAATATTCTGTGCTTAACCACTTTTTGAGTTAAGTGTGAACAAAACAGCATAGTGATTAGAAAAGCTTTGCACCAAATTTCAATGGGCATAATCACTAGTTAAAACAACATTTTACATTTATCAATTAAAGTGCACAGCTTACAGATTTGCAACTTCGATTTCTATACTTGGATTGTCGTCACCATGGCAATGGCATCCATACTGTATACGCAAGGGCCCCAGATGATGTTACAGCTTGGGAATCGCTTTTCCGCAGCAGGCACGTATAGTGAAGTACGAGTAATTAGCGATTAATGGAAATTGCTTCCCAAATGTCACCGACTTCGATGCTTGAATTTCAAATGCAGTGTGCAATTTCCACCCGCCAGCACAATTCTCGTATAAACGTGCATGCAAACAGCGAACACTCGTAATTAAATAGTTGCTGCTAATTGCGCCTAGTATCATTTAAGCAGTAATGTTCACTCTTAATTAGCAGGGTTCGCCCACTCGATGAAGCCTGTAATTAGGGCAGTGGTCAGCACCGCCTTTTCTGCGAATGCAAAATCGCAAACAAATGCTTCGTTCGCAGATTAAAAGCACACTGAAAATGCAATTGGCCCTTAATTGGCCGTCATTAAAAGCGCGTTTTCATTTAATGAGGATTTTTCCAGGGACCTAAAAAAATAGTTGAGACGGCAGCATTGTTTGCTGCATAATTAAAAATGCGGAGGCCGTACAAAAGGTTAATGAAAAGCATTTTGCAGCCTTATTGCTGCCTAAATATTACTTCGCATATATGTATATAGGACCTCTAGACTGCGTTTTTAGCATAAACGCCATTAATGCTAATGATCTGGATAATGGTTGCCTTACGGGGTCTTTTCAAAACTGTTCCCCAACGAGGGTTTTTTCTATACGGTAATTGGTCCATCGTTTTTAAACGCGGATCAAATTTTTCGAATAAATAAATACAGTATTAAATTGGCTTCAACGTCGTATATGTAAAGGCATGCACCAATAATAAATATTTGAAAATAAATTGACTTCATCGCTGCAAATTCCATGGAACCAAATAAGCCAGGGAAGATAAAACCTTATCGTTTGTAGTGCACCTGTGGGTAATTTCTTATTTTGGGTTGAAGGGAAAGTAATTATTCTCGTTTTCCAAAATTGTATCGATAGTTTGGATCTCATGAAATATTTTTTCAATATAGGGGCCTACTAATAATTTGTCGTAATGTTTTCTTGTTTCAAAAGAAGGAGATGTTTATTATAAAAGATGCATTAAAAATGCAAGAAGTAAGAAAAAAATCGATAGGGCACTGCGGGCTTGCTATATGTATCTACTGATTGGGAAGGACCGTAATTAAAATTAGTAAAGTGCATATTTTGTCAAATGGAGAAAAATCAGCGTAAACAAACGCTCACTTTGTGTAATTTGTATTTTTGGCTTAATTCATAGTCAAGGAAAATTAAATATTTTGTAAAAGTCATGGAAAATCAACTCATTATTTGTTTTATATATATCCATTTAATAGTTATACAATGCAGCAGAATTCAAGAGATACCTCACTCAACGAGCCTTGCATTTATATAAATGGGGAATTCCCCTTTAAACTCATTTTAACATGATTTATATTACGCAAATAAAAATGGACATGTGGTTTTCAAATATTATTTTAACCAAAAAAAGACTAGCAATACAACCATCTATATATAGTGAAAAGCTGTTTTATGTGAACATAAATTCAATATGATTCTAACAAGTTTAAATTAAGATTTTAGAACTATTTCGTGCGATAGACTACCAACATTAGTTCAATTTCTTGATCATTTGCTGAAATTTTCAAAATTGTATAAGCTTATTGTCAAATTTTTCAATTGTATAATCTTCAGTGTGGTCAGGAAAAATTGTTTTAAAAGCTGGAAAAGTGAGGGAGGTTAAAAATTTCATTTCTGTGGGAATTACAATGTTAAAGCATTCGATGATTTGCATGTATACATGTACATCGCTATCATTTTATGAGCTTGACATCGCGTGCTCATAAGTTAATTATAAGTAATCGGAGATTAACTACGAAAGAATTATTGGGAATATAATATTATATAGCCTAGCTAGTAGTCCACACTGACTTAGCCCGTGACCATGCAATCACGGTTTTTATCAATGTATATAATCCGAGCTTCCTGAAATGCAAATTACCAAACAGCTGCCCCTTAATACCACCACCATGAAACATAATGAAAAAAACCGTTAATTGAAGTTGCGTTGCATGCGCATTTAACGTCGATTTCGCAGGAAATTTGGAATTAGGAGAGTTTACCCTCCTATTATTACACGGTTATCTCTGCTTGTCTTCTTTTTCTTCAACGTTGATGACTGAAGATCGGATCCCCGTCCTCCCCTATACATAAAGCTCCCCACTCCCGAAATTTTTAATCCCACATCAACAATGGGGACCCTGCACGGCTCGTTGGTAAGCAGATTAATGCTGGCAGCGCAAGTTAATGAAAAGTGGTCGGTTTTTGAACGCAATCTGCGTCTTTTGTGCGTTCCGATTAAATTTTATTTCGGATTTAATTCCGACGAATTCGAGCAATTAGTTGCTCGGGATGCCAGTCGATGTTCGTTATTGCCTTGGATGCCAAGATAGAGGCAAGGATTAATCTGAAGAAAAAGCTTGCTTCTTGAAGGAGAGAGACGTATACAGTTTAACATAGAGATTTTGTTGACATAACTTGAAACCTTCTTTTCCACTTATACACTGATTCAATTAATTCTGCAATCACGGAGAAACAATACAACAATGAAATTTAAGGCACATTCATGCAGATTCAGACAGTCGAAGCTCATATATAGCAGTGTCCACACTGCAAATGAAAACATCTTAAAAACTGTCCACGAAATAAGACGTTATGATGCATCTTTTAAAATCTTCTGCATTTTTTTTTGTTTACTATATCCGTCTTATTATAAAATGCAGCTAATTTTAAGTTTAAAAAAGTGGTGAAATTGAGATGCATTTTTGTATCTAATTTCGTAGACACTTAATATAATATGTTTTGATTTGCAGTGCAGTCGTATGGAAAATGGCAAGGTATATTAGAAAATACCTATTTTTAATTTGTATCACATCGATGGATTCTGGAATTATTTATGAAATTGCCATTAAACATCAGGAGTGCTGGAAATTCAGGTCCACATCATGAATTTTCATTATTTACGAAATATTTTATAATTTTATCACTGCAATGAGATTTGATTTTTCCATCAGTTGGTACCTTACATGTATGTTCAAATAGGTTTTTTGCTGGCATTTTATTCAATGTTCTGTAAAATTTTCACCAAAATTTAGTGGGTTAATTGGTCGGGTGTCGTGAGAGAGAGTTATTGGAAATTTAGTGGATAGGCCTTGAAATTCCTAAAATATGCTTGAAATTTTCATAGAAATTTCACTGTACACCCTGTCTAGACGTTTAAAGTTTCGTATCAGATAGATGGAGTAAATTTCAATTTTAAATTGTTTTAATTAACAAAATTAATTTTCGATTTCTTTAAACTTGTAATTTTCTGTAGAATTAATGCTGTACAAATCAATGATTTGTTAAATTTTGGGTTTTATAACTGAACAATAGGACGTTTTTGCATTTCATTTACATGCTATATCTTCATCAGTTTTATTTTAAAATGTGCATTAGCGTTTAGCAGAAACTATAAAGCGTTTTTTTGATAATCCTGCAAACGAATTTTTATTTGTTTGCATATACCTGTAGTTTTCCTGTTCGCAATTTAATCTTTTGTCATCAACAAATGTTTATCAGTTGTCATGTTTAAGACATGGTTGCAAACCGTGATTGGGATGTTAATCATTGTTGAGGTTTCATTATGCTAATTTGTTTGTTGATGAGAGCTGATTTTGTATACAGTTGACATCATATGAACTCAAGTAGGAGGTTCATGGGCTAGGTCATACGTGTTGACCATCCAAAAAGTTAGTCCATGAAAAAAAAAATGACTAGGGTTTGAGCCTGCGGGCGGTCCATCTGTTGGTCAAACAGTGCGCTGTATCCCCACCCAGAACTGAATTAGGGTTCGGTGGCGCCCCCAACCCCTGAAAACACGCCATAAGGCCTAGGGGGTCCTCACGTGATGCATCGCAAGCAATCATCTCCCGGTGAATGCGCCCTCTGAAGCATATGCTCTACTCGTTGCTATTGAGACAATTAGCCATGCATGGCACGGGTGCCTTTTAAATTCGGACCACTTCCGCTTTTGGGCGCCCCCTGGGTGCGGGCACCTCTGCAGGTTGGGCGCCTGTTCATATCTTTGCTTGGGTGATGCACCCATGGGTGCATATTATATTATAGCCCTGCAGGGCTATCTATTCCAAGCTTCTCTTCAAGATTATTTTCATGCATTTTTCAAGAAAATTTGCTATATGCACCATGGCCATATATTAAAGATAGAATTTGAATACGGTTTAGGTTCGTCCAAACTTGAACCCACAATTACTTAGCAACCTCCAAGTGCCCACTTTGTGGAGGTTTTCAAGTCGATGTAAAGTCACTTTGGGTCTCACCGATTAGATCAATGGTGCCCCTGCATGCATCACCTGAGCTTTATGGATGAGCACAATGAAGGGGCATCCAGTTATTAAGTCGATCCTCCTGTTCTGTGATCCGCCGGCCCGGTAAGGGTCCGCTTAATTGTATTGCACCAGCCCAAACATCGGTTAGGGTTTCAATGGACGGCAATCGATAGTTAGGATGACAGCAATTAAGTCGTTTGACGATCATCCCAACCTGAATTTTTAGTGGAGGTGAAACGGAGCGTTTAGCCTGGTGCAGAAGACGAACCTGACCTCTGACCTCGATGGGTACCCATGCGCTCCTATTTTTTTATTAAACATTTTATTATTGAGATAATAATAAAAAAATCGGTGGAAAAAAATGAGAACAGCTATGCCTATCAGCGTGTATTTTCATTGGGAAAGCACTCTAGCGTGCATGGACCAATTTAAGTCCACCATTATGCATGGTTTTGAAAGACAACCTTCAGTGTAGACCAGTCTTGTAGACGTCGTCTGCATAATCGTAAAACTTTGACAAAATGTTAAAATTCTGATTTGGCCACAGAATTTTTAAAGCGAATTTTACATTGTTAATATATGAAGAGCTTCGACATATCTTGAGGGATAGGTTTTAACTTTTGAATTTAGCATTACACTGCAAATGGAAACATCTTAAAATTGTCGCCAAAATAAGATGCTAAGATGCATCTTTGCAAATTTAACTT